>CM051030.1:17820414-17895414 GCA_027627225.1 Congeria kusceri | reverse complement strand
GTATACGATCACGGTTTTTGACATGATTTTATTATTTACATATATTTCATTTTGCTTCTGCTGCTTAATTCTATACCACTCTATAACTGGGGACCTTATAATTTTAAACTATGCCGCGTTTAAACGTGTTTTTTTTTGTTCTATTAAAATAAAAATTCATCAAAATTATACTGTGTATGCTTGTAAGATCTTTTACTTATTAGTAGTTACTACATCAATCAACAGAGCTATTGTCTAAAATGCTTTCCGTTACACAGAAATTAAGCAACCATTGTTCATATACGAATACAAATTATGTAAAATGTTCGATGTTGAAATCAAAAACAAACTGTGTGAATTCGATTTTTACCAGTTAGCACATTCTGCATTCAGCATTGATATTATGTAACAAGAGGATCAGGTGTTTGATATTACATGTAGTGCTATAACATAATGCAAGACCTTATGCATACAAATGCTGCCGTGGGTGTCTTAATGTCCAACTATTTCAGAAAAACAGGAAAATTAAATCTAAAATGCTATTTAAAAATAAACACACAAATCAATGTAAGACGTGTCTCATTTTCGATATTGTATCCGGTTTCGGCTGCGGAACAAGATTTTTAACGCTGATTATTTGTTAAATATTTCCTAAAATTAGAAATTTATTCAACTCCTTTGTTTGGGTCATTTGTGAAGTTATCGAGAAAATCACTGATTTTGATTGACAGGTACGCAGTAGGATAGTATATCGTAGACGTTTGAAAACAAAATATGTCAAATATGTGCATTTTCTACATAGTCCCTCTCTATAACACGCAGCTAAATAAAGAATACCAAGTAAGGGTTTAATACAGATACGTTTATTTGCTAGGCAGGAATACCTAAACCAATCGTCGAGGCTCGTGGTTTAGGTTTTCTACGCCTCGCTAAATAAACGTATCTTATTCAACACAAACTTAGTATTCGCTATGAACTTAGTGCCTGGATCGACTACTCTAGGCAGATATATGTACTTCCCAGTCGAGTTTCTGCATCTTGACGCAATACGAGAATGTACGTCAAAATGGAAACCTCTTTATTGTTACATATATATAAACCGCTCGTTTGTGGTAAATTCTTGTTCATAAATATCCGGTAAATAAATCGAAATAAATTAGTAGGAAACATAGGAATTAGGACAGATGGGCAATAATAGCAAAAACACAAACTCGTAAAATTGTAAAATTAATTTTTAACTGTAACGTGATAACGCCGAAAAAACATGTATTTTCTAGTGATTATTTAGAATATTTATCCCACCGTTTTTCCTCTAATATTTGGGACAATAATCTTAACGATACCAAAAAGAGTTTTTTTGATTGTAACTTATTGTTTTCTTATTCTTTT
The DNA here is from genome assembly GCA_027627225.1 of Congeria kusceri. Classification (NCBI taxonomy): domain Eukaryota; kingdom Metazoa; phylum Mollusca; class Bivalvia; order Myida; family Dreissenidae; genus Congeria; species Congeria kusceri. The sequence continues at coordinate 17,894,046 of CM051030.1, read as the reverse complement.
TTGGCAGTTTTTGCTGAAAGTGATACAATTCTCAATTGCGTTGAAAACGATGGTAATTTTCTCAATTTGACCGGTACCATTCCCATTTTGTTCTCAATACAGAGCAATGCATGGATGGAATATCTAGTTTACGATGGAAAAACCAAGAACACTGTAACTTATGGGTTATGGAAAGTCTGTACAAACGGACAGTGTACATTAATACCAGAGGACTTGTACAGGGTATGTACAGTTCTCTTAAGTGAAAATGCCGACATTTGAAGGTCAATAAATATTTCAGTAAGCGTAACTATTTATTTAGGTATATTTATTTAAGGTATGTTAAAAATTTGTGGCACAATTCTGCATTTTAAATTGATTTAACAAATTCACTATATTATACCCATTTTACGTTAAAACAAACGGATGTCACTGAAAATTAAAAAAATAATATATTCTGGTATTTAAATATAGTTAGTAAGTTAAAGATTCGTGTTTCTTTAAGTGTGGAAATACAAATTATGAAAATAAATAAGCAAGTGTCAATCATTTTAACGCACATTTTATAGGGTAAATAGTAAAATACTACCTTTGCGTTGTTTTGTTTCACCAGGACCTCTGATGGCCTCACGAGCATTCGCCTTCCTTGCTCTATTTGCAGTGATAGGGGCGACTGTTATAGCCAGTTTGAGGGTGTTCCTTATGAAGGACAAGCAGATAGTCTACAGTCCTACTGTTGGGATTTTAAAAGCCGCTGGTAAAATACTACTACATGTTAAGGTTTTCCTCTCTTCCTCATTATCCCCCTCTTCCTCAACCTACTACTGCTACCACAACAACGAAGCAACAACAACAACAACACAACTACTACTACTACTACTGCTACTACTGCAACTACTACTACTACTACTACTTCTACTACTACTACTACTTCTACACTACTACTACTACTATTCCTACTATTACCACTACTACTTCTACTACATCATCATCACCATCATTATCATTTTTATTATAGGATTTCTTCAAATGATGACCTTTTTTTATCTACGCGTATTCATACAACATCAACCTTAGAGAAACCGTTCGACGTGCTCTTATAGGATCTACTTTGTCGGACGGCTTTGCCATGTCTGTCCTATCTTGGCTGTTCAACTGGATCCTGGCTGTGGTGTTTTGCGTCCACGAACGTCTGCCAGATACTGCACGTTCATAAACTGTTGTCATTGTTTACGTTTAGGACATGTTAGACTTTTAATAAATTATAAAATTACGTTCGATTTTTCTGCTGAATATTATTATTAATTTTGATAGCTGGTTTGCCATGTGCTTGGTAGCGTGACTGTTCCGTTTTGCCTCTTGCAACTTTAAAAACTGTTCAGTGTAGGCCGTGTTTTATATCTTTTATCATGTTTGTTTATCTTTTTGGAATTTTTGAAGTAAAACTACCAGGAATATACTTTATTTCATTGACAACTTATCGCCAAACTTTATTAAAACTTTATTACATTTCAGCGGGTGTATATTTTGTACTGTTTTGTCTAAACCTCTCATCCGTTTAATGTACATGTATACTAATCTGAAACAACTGTGTTTACTTTTCATGGTTTTATGATTTTATAATCCAAGTTGTATAGTAAGTGTATAGTATGATACAGCGAATGCTGAATAAAGAGATTCCAGTTTAAATATAAATATATACGTAATTTCTTATAGAGTCCATGAGAGAATAAAAGCAAACTAACAAACAACGTTCATGTGTAAGTCAAAACCATCCGCATTTTCTATGTCTTTGTCTATGACAGATGGCAAACGTAGTATGTACAGTAACAAATGACCAAGTTAATGACTAGACAAAAAATTCGATTTCCGTTGTGGTTGGAGGTGTTTTATTTATATTCTTGAATTCATTAAAGTGTGTATGTACGATCTTTCCTATTAATTATTATCAAAATAAGCAGATGATAGTGACAATAAAACTTGAAAGCAAACAGAAAAAGAACAACATTAAAATTACGAAGGAAACTCTTCATTATGAAATAAATCAACAAGTGCTTGTGTCGACTATTGCAACGTTTATCAGTGTTGTGTAACCTAAACCAACTTCCAAGAAAAAGTTTATACATGTATTTGAGTTTCCGCTTGTATATTTGGTGATTAAAAACTAGTAGATTGTGCGTTTAATAACATTGTTTCTTCTTAACTTTATTACATTTTAAATAGAAATATATTTTAATTAATTTTATTATTTGTATTTATGCAACTATATTTGCTGTAAGATCGTACATACACACTTTAATGCAGTCAAAATGTTTGGCTGTTCGACGATATCGGTTTTGCATTGACCATTCAAAGGCGATTACCCCGGTTTACTCATATTTGTGTAACATTGGTTTTTTTTTGACAATTGGGCACTTCAATGTGCTTTTTTATTTCATGCCATACTGCGAATGAATGGAGAATACCAGTGAATGATAACCCGATCATTTCACTCTAGGTCGAGTGCAATGATAACGTTTGATTATTTCACTCTTGGTTATATGGAACTACTTTTAACTGAGATTTTTTTTTTGAAAGTATGTGAATACCCTAATTGTCAGTGAAAGCATCGGCCTTTTTAAACAACAGAAAACACATAATGAAATTCTATACAAATATAATTAAGCGACAATGACGAAGTAAGAGTGGCACTATTTTCCCACCCAACAGTTATTGACAATTTTGGAATCATAATGACTTCATATTTATGACGTCATAATACACAAAACTTATGACGCTTCAGCATATCTCGCTCATTTTTTTTATTTATCGTTCAAAAGTGTGGAACTATTTTCCCATCCAACAGTGATCGACAATTTTGGAATCATAATGACCTCATATTTATGACGTCATAATACACAAAACTTTTGACGCTTCAGCATATCTCGCGCATTTTTTTTATTTATCGTTCAAAAGCATGAAATATAAAGAAAATTTGTTTAATGCAGTGTAAGATCATATTTTATTTCATTCGTGGTCATATAAATTAGATATTTTTCACTCGTGCCTGCGCAACTCGTGAAAATATTGTTTCTTCGTCCACTCATGAAATGAAATACGCTCTTACACTGCATTAAACAGATATCCTCTATACCTTGTGCTGTTAATAATAGTGGATGTAGCTGGAGTTTCAAATTTTTATGTTTTCATGCTTTGGTGTTGTTTTTGAATAATGAATTCCGTTGCGGATACTGTGCCTCTTAATTTCCGATTTTGTTTGAAAAAGGGAAAATTAACACCAGAAACTTTATCGACAAAAACTGAAAGAACCGATAGCAATTGTCAGGTGTTTGGTTTTAAATATTGTTATATTGTTATTGTGATTGTTTGCTGTACAGCTACGGAAGAAGATCAGTATCGATTTAGGCAGTATCGGATCGTTACATATATCACTTATTTAAATCTTTCGTTTGTTTTGTATTCTATACAATAAAAACGGAACACAACCCACTGTCTTTCACGCACCAGGAAAAATATAAGGGTCATCTCACATTGATATTTTACATTTACTCTAAGGACAACATCTACGACTTGAGAACTAATTAGTATTTGTGTGTGTAATACAGACAAATAAGTCAACTTACGGCATTAACATTTTGATCGGTATCATTTCTAGATTAATCACGTGAAATATGCATTAATGAACTGATTTGATCATGTGGCCACGATATATAGTGAAAAAAAAAGTTTGCAAAGGGCAATGATTTAGTGTTTTTTTTGTCAGCAATCTTTAATATTAGCTGGTCCAAGTCCCGTGTTTGCCTTGAGTTACGTCATAACGAAAACATGTGTGGCAAACATATAATGTCACGAAAGAAATCAAGAACATAAAAGAACACAAAACACGCCTCAACAAAATCTTTATTGGTTTTATGGACGTAGGGTGTGTAGAGGAGAGTCAGAAATATGGCCTGCGCATTGAGTAACAAATTCTGAAACAAATAATTATTTACTGAATCTATTGAGTCAACAATTCTGTTTGACGAAACTACTTAATACAAATTAAATAATGACAGGTTTAGCTTTTATGCAGTTCATTTTGTTTACGTGTTTCATAATCGTTTGTTCTAAATTGGACCACATCCAATTATAAGTAATCTATGAAACAGTAATGTGAACGACTGTACATAACAAAAGAAAAGTTATACTACATGTACACTAATTGTTAAAAGCACACATTTGATTTGATTTTGTTTCTAGTATAAAGGAGTTTAACACTGAAATCTAAACCGAACTGTGCAACGCTTGCATCATCAGTTTGTATAATTCATGTCAAGGCATTGAAACATTTTTATTTTGTTCCCACTGTTACCAGGGACATCTTATAAAACAGAAACACTTTGACACATTTGTTACACTGCGAATGGCCAGCAACTATGGATTTTATTGTTTGAATGTATATATCGTACACACTATTCTCCCTTAATTAGTTGCTGCATCACAAACAAATCTTGTAATTTACCGATTTTGCAGAAAGTACTTGAAAATGATTGCGACAAAAATAATAAGAAAATAATGCAAACGATTAAAATGACACTAACTGTTTGATAATAATGGAGTATTAAATAAACATATTCCCTAAAAAGCATCTATACGGTCTTGTATTTATTTATTGACGTTCAGGTCAACAGCATATCATAACACATATTTGGTAAAATTGGTAATATCACAATTAAAATATTTAACATTTAAAACTATAAATATAGGTATCAAAGCACTATTATGTTACACAATAGATAAAACAGATACAGAAATCCAGTTTTAAATATTTTGGACCATTAAATACTGCTAAAAAGACTAGGACTAAGGAACAAATTACTTTCACTTAGTAACATAATTTCGATAGTGCCAGTGTAATAATAATAATTTTAGAATACATGTTAAGAAAATATTGTTATGACGTATGAATGACCCATTATGCTTAGAGCTTATTTCCAATGGGATCCATATCACTTGGTATGCATATGTGTGCACATGTTAGAGAAAAAAGCTAGGCATGTAGTAAAAGTTGAGATTTTTGTATGTGTTGCATACTTCACAGGACATATAAAGATCACCTGCAGTTTTTCAGCATGGCGTGGTCCCTTAAGTTTTTTGCCAGCTGTTTTAAGGCTCTTAACCTTGAGTTTCGCCTCATTTTCATTTTCGTTCTCTGTTATATCTTTATCCTTTATACCAACTATTTCAGTATTCATTTCTTCTTGATCGCCACCACATAGTTCATCGGGATGTGGAACTGTTTCTAAATTGTTTGCTATTCGATTACTTTGAACTTTTTCTTTAGAATCATTTTAAACCTGATTAGTTATGTCAGGAATTTCTGTCAATGAATCATCAGAGACTTGGCCTTCCTGTTTCTTTGCACTGATTTCTTCTACTACATGAACATCCATGTCTTCTATTACATCCACATTTTCAATAGCTGCATTATGTTCTACCTCCTGCTTTACCTCACCAGTATAACGTATGTTTTTAACTCTTTTTGCTTGTCTTGAAAACTTACTAACTTTTACTTCTTCTGATATGCTTTCGCTGTTTGGCTTGACCTCTGGCTTTCTGCCTCTCTTTTTAGGTTCTTTAACTTTAAACATCTTTGACAGTTTAATGTTTGTTTTCTTGTGTAGACTGCCCCATTTGCCGGCGATTGTTTTCGTTTTCTTGACAGCTTTTGATCTGTCTTGCTTTGTGAAATCTGAGTTTTTGCAGTGGAAATCAATGCTTTCAGGACTGGCTTTGCTATGACTACATTTTGTACATTAATTTTAGTCTTTTATGATTTACAAACGGAGTCAAGATTCGGAAATGCGGTAAATGTGATCTCGTCGTAATGGTACGAATCCCTGGTCCCATGACGTTTTAAATGCTGATGTAGGTCACATATGGTTTGAAATCTACTTGCACAACCACCACATTTATATTTCGTCCCTCTTGAAACAGGACACTGGCAGACACTGGGTGATTCAATACTTTCATCTACATTTTTATGACAATTATTCTGATGTTTTTGAGATGGCTTATCACCAACAACTGTGACATTTAAATCAGCAGATTTAACAAATAACTAATATATCACTCCCCGTGAGTTTTCACAGAGTAGTTATCATTTCAGAGTATTATAAAGATGTACCAGTATTTATTTTACTGAACTTTTACATGTTTGAAAGTAGGCTTACTAGATTAACCGAAGCAGGCCCTTTCGGTGCTAATTAACTGAGAGTGCACTGGAACTGATAGAAAGCAACCAGGAACATATGATAAACAAAGTTATACACTAACTTCTGTATGTATTTTTTCAGAATAAAATCATGTGATAACAATCAAAAAGATTGAAATAATGTTTTGTCTTTCATAAGAAACTATATTTGCAAATAAACAACTTGAAATTGAATGGCCAAGTTTATTTATTTAGGTGAATCTGGAATGCTGCATACCTAATTTAGAGAATACCTGATCATGTGTAAATGTAACAACATCCAGGAAAGAAAATTAATGAGGCGATTGGTATATATTTAGAGCAAAATTTCTAGACATTGTTGTATCGTTGGTAGATGATTTTGTTATATTAATTTCAACAGAATTATGTTAATCTTAAATTGTATTAGGTAGCTGAGATACATTTGTAGATCTTTACATGTCCCCGCCTAAGGAAAAGTATATTATTTCAAAGACTGAAATGAGAGGAACATAAAGCAGTCAAAACTATCATCAAAATACATTTTTATACAACATTATTTTTTTATATACTATATGTAACAGTATTATAAAAAGGGTATTTCGGTCAGTCTCTATGTGCTATGGGCGGTGGGTGGTTGAATGCTAGGTAGACGACAAATAAGTACATGAATTTTATATAGTAAAGGCTTTGCAGCAAGTCGCAAGCTGCCTGGAATAATTACGGGGGCTGCGAATTTTGTATATTGTTAAAACGGACATAAATTATGTTTTAGCTCTTATAAGTGACCTTGTCCATAATTTTAAACCGCAGTTACGGAACATATACTGTCGCGAAACGGCAACTTCTAAAAATATTGGGCGAATCAGGGTCCGTTCGCCCTAAAACCTCTTCGCCCCTTGTTCCTTTAGCCCTATATCCCGTTCGCCCTGGGTCCGTTCTCCCTATTTTTATGTTTATTAAATGGTATATTTGGAAACATAAAAAGGGTGTTATTTGAATAAAAATGTACACATATAAAACAGCTTCATATATTAAAAATTTGCAGATACAGAAAACAAAATCTTCGAGGTGTGCTCGATGTAAGACAAATTCACATAATTACTAAAATTTAAAAGTGAACCATTGATTATATGATATGCAATATATATGCATTGTTTTTCGATTAAACACATTATTGTGTTATCAAAACAGAGGAATACAATTTGGACTTAAACTTATATTGTACGTTTTCTAGATGTCTTCACACCTTAATATCAAAATGATTAGAAAAAAATAATAAAAACGACAAGAACCATAACTACAAGACGGCCAAGATGGCCCTAGGTCGCTCACCTGAGTGTTAGGCATCATAATGGCTTTTAACAAAAAGATTGTTTAAGATTTCAATATAGCCATAAAAGAAAAACTGTCCCGCCCCCGGTGGCCATTATTTTTAGCGAATCAAAATGATTTCCAGGAATTTGGTAGACGGTCACCCAAGGAACATGTATGTGATATTGTTTTGAAAATTAGCCAGTGGTTTCAGACAAGAAGATTTTTAAAGTTTTCAGTATAGCCATATAAGGAAAACTGCACCGCCCCCTGGCGGCCATGTTTTTTTAACAAATCAAAATGATTTCCAGGAATTTGGTAGACGGTCACCCAAGGAACATGTATGTGATATTGTTTTGAAAATTAGCCAGTGGTTTCAGACGAGAAGATTTTTAAAGTTTTCAGTATAGCCATATAAGGAAAACTGCCCCGCCCCCTGGCGGCCAGTTTTTTAACAAATCAAAATAATTTCAAGGAGTTTGGTAGAGGGTTACCTAAGGAACATTTCTGTGAAATTATTTTGAAATCCAAGCAAGGAAACGTGCCCCGCCCCCTGGCGGCCATGTTTTTTAATGTATCAAAATGATTTGAAGGAATTTGGTAGAGGGTCACACAAGGAGCATTTCTGTGAAATTATTTTGAAATCACGCCAGTGGTTTCAGACTAGATGATTTTTAAAGGTTTCGATAAAGCCATATTAGGGAAACTGCCCCGACCCCCTGGCAGGAATGTTTTTTAACAAATAAAAGTGACATCAAGGAATTTGGTAGAGGATCACCCAAGGACCAATTCTGTGATATTATTTTGAAATCCAGCCAGTGGTTTTAGACTAGATGTTTAATGTTTTCAATAAAGTTATATACGGAAACCTGGCCCGCCCCCCTGGTGGCCATATTTTTTGACGAATCAAAATAATTTCAAGGAATTTGGTAGAGAGTCACCCAAGGAACATTTCTGTGAAATTATTTTAAAATCAAGCCAGTGGTTTCAGACAAGAAGATTTTTAAAGTTTTAATTATAGCTATATAAGGAAAACTGCCGTCCCCCCTTGCGGCCATGTTTTTTAACAAATCAAAATGACCAAGGAGCATCTCTGTGAAAACTATTTTCAAATCCAGCCAGTGGTTTTTGATAAGAAGATTTTCTAAGTTTTCCAGTTTTTAAGCTTTTGGATGACATGACAACCAGAGTTTTCAATATATTTTAATAAATTGAAGGAATTTGGTAAAGGACCATCCCAGGAAAATTTCTACCAAGTTTGGTTAAAATCCGCCAAGTGGTTTCAGATAATAAGTTGTTTGAAGTAAAATGTTGACGACGGACGACGGACACAGACTGACCACAATAGCCCACCCTTGAGCACTTAGTGCTTAGGTGAGCTAAAAAGTATGCCAATGGGGAATTAAGAGATGGAATATTTGTGCTCATTTTGTTCAAAGTTAAAGAAACACAACTTTCTATATTGTTTCGGGTATCGGAAACAACATTAAATTACCTGTGCTTTGAAATTTTAACTCTGAATAAAATAGAGACTAATAGAAAATAGAAAAATGTCATAGGATTAGAGGGCTGCATTGTGGTGACAATTTGCACCCCATTTCTTATCTAAGCAATATCAGATATCCCGCGCGATGTTGCATAGCAACAACTGACACGTGTGAATTGTGCAAACCGACCAGCTCACTCCTATATAGCCCCCCTCCCCCTAACTTCGTTTGTGGGGTTATAACTAAATCATAAGCCAACTCATGTCGTAAGTTAAATTGGGATTAAAAGATGTTGGTGTGAAAATTGTATTATTAATGTTATAGTAAACCTCATTATCAAAAACAAGAATATCATATAACCGGTCATATTCATTAATACATTTTAATAAAATAAAGATTGATAAAAGAAGAGATCGAAACAGTCACTCATACTGAAGAAATTCGGTTTAAAATATGATTTGTGTATTTTATTAAGAATAATTATAATAAGTAAAACGGAATAATATTCAGTGTGAATAAATGCATTTTATATGCTGCAATGCCTAGTTGCAATATATTTATATACATTTTTTCCAGGCTTGTTTATTTAGTTTTCCAAGAAATTGCTTAAGATTTTTCTTATTAGCTTAACAAATATTTTTCTTGCATTCAATAAGAAAATCAACACTGTCTAATGATTTAGCCTTACATGGGGAACTATAATTCAAGGTGTCAAGCCATGACAATAGAGTATTGCAATACTGCATCAATGTGTTAATAATAGATTGTACAGGTATTAATAACCTGCTGAAACGTGTGAAAATTACCTGCTAACTGTGAACAACACTTATATACCTAACAATATAATACAGGGCGAGTAAACCCAGCGCGGACGGACCCAGGGCAAACATGTATGCAGGGCGAACGGACCCGATGCAGCCACGGCAACTGCGGCTACGTTTCAGATGCGCCTTCTATAGAAGGTTCGGTAAATTCATTTTTAATAGGTGTTATAGACGTGCAAGGTGTCATTGCCTAATACTTGCTAGATCTAATATGACTTCAACTGTGCTTTTAACACTAACATCTGAATGTGTACCGTAGGCATCGATAACCTATTTTGCCATTTAATATTTGATATAGTTTTATGATTCGTGTTTTGTTGATCTTTAGTATGATGTTTCTAGCTAGCAATAGATATTTAACTGTTCAGACAGAAACGAGTTCTGTTCACAATTGGTACGAACAAACTATGCACTAATGACAAAACTTCAAAAACAAATTGAATTTGTCTTGCAATTGATTTTAGACGCAAAACTCATATACGATGCGTAATATTGATATATCACATGTTGTTTACATTAACTGTATGACTTGTTAGCAATTTCAACATAGAAATACCTGAAAGCGAATGTTAAACTGTGATTTTTCTTTGATGAAAGATGGCGACCGGAGAAGAGTAGACTGGTGCCCGAGAAAGTGATAAATAATCGTAAACTGACGACAACTGTCGGGAATTACCGAAAAGCGGTTACATTGCACCAAGATAGTAGCTTAATTATTTTAAACAAGGAATATCTTTAAAAAAAAGATATTCGGCGTCTATGGTAATTGTGAAAATAAGGAATGTAGATTAAACTTTCTACATCAGTAAATTGAAGTTACAAATGTGTAACTTGACACTTATAATTCACTTATCCGTCGCAATACTGACTAGATTTGAACGACATACTATATGTTCCTTATAATATATCTTTATATCTTTTTACGTTAGTTTGTTGTTTATGTTTTTGTAACATTAAATATGTCTGCTCTATAGTTTCTTAAGGATTAAAAGAATATTCAAGAGAAAGAGAGTAACACAGGAAATAATGCGTAGACGGTATATATAGAGGATAACAGGTTATTGCCTGGTCTTGTGTAATATATCAGGTGAGGCTTAGAATAATATAACGGCTAGGCTCGCCGAGCCGTTATTTTATTCGTGCCGAACCTGATATATTACACAAGAACAGGCAGTAACCTGTTTTTCTATTTATCATATCACATTTCTCGTAAAATATCACCAAGCGAGCTGATTTTTATATATTTAAAAACTAAGGGCGGCGCTGATTTTGCTGAGCCGACTTTTACACGTTCACGTACATGTAGTTATGGATTTATAAAAATTGACTGAATAATACCTTATTATTAACATTTCGTACTGATAAGTGAACTGTTTTCACAACGAATACATAGATTATACGCATGCTCATTCATAAAATACTGAAAATGCGAACTGAAATGGATTGCAACGATCAATTTTATCGGAGAACACACAACGCCGAATTGTTTGGAGACGCCATTTTGGAGTTGTGTATTGAAATTGACATTTCCAAGATCGTGTCAATATTGACAGTATTTGACTATAGTGTGTTCAATTTTTGGTAATAATGTTTTTGGTTCAACATAAACTGATGCTGTGTAGTGACTGTTAGTGCATTTATTATGAATGTATTGAAATAAATGTGTATGGATGATTTATTGTGTTCCATAGATGACGTCATATCGCTACCAAAGTGCGGGTTTATGTGAATATTTAAAAAAAAACGTTTTTGTGATTTATGACGATTAAAAATAATAAACTATATACGTTCTTGGTATCAAATTGTTTGTTTTGTTGAATTTGATATATTTTTACTGAAACTGTTGACTTTATAGTTGTTTCCGAATAATATGACGTACCTCCAAACATTGACTGATATAAACGCTACTGACCTGATATAAAAAATATATCAGGCACATGTGTATCAGGCCGATATCAGCATAGTGGTATGATAAAAATAAATACATAGAGCAAGGGTACAAATAAACGGCACTGAGGGTATTTTATTCACTATTACATTTCACAGGCATTATAATGTTTGAAAAATTATTAAATATTTACGACTAGCTTAATATCTAGAATGGCCCGGATGTGAACGGTGGAAGTCGTGTTTTGGTGAAGGGGAAATGTTTTAGAGTTTTATTTAATTTTTAGGTGGTTTTACTGGTAAAAGTGTTGTTTTAACGTCCCGCTGGCCTTGTGCCACACAGGAAGGCTCTACTTCGTGTTCAAAAGGGTGATATTGCTACATTGTGGCCAGACTATATACAAACAGTTCCCTCTTGATTACGGTGGCGTGTGATAATCATTCTATAGTATTTCAGTGTGATAATTGGTATATATCAGCAAGGCATTAGCAGCCCATTAGCGAATAACCCAACCCATGTTCGAGGTACGCTCCACAGACTATGTCTTAAACTATGATAAACTCCTGGTAGGAAGCTGTCGGCGGCAAGGAGGATTGCTTATATAAGTATCAACTACAGGGATGCATCTGGCGGCCTGGTCATTGAGGCGGACGCAGCTACATTCGAGCTCTACAAGATTGCTTGCACGCGCTACTATACCATGATCAAGGACATTAATAAGAATGCCAATGCTAAGTTCATGACCTTGCGGACAAGAAGGGAAATACTGTTCAAACTACTGTGCGGGTATCACGGGGTATGTCAACCTACACACTGAATTCTATAACACTACATGCCGCTCTCTGGTGAATGGGAAATGCCAGGATATATTCATTGAGAAATACCTGTTGGAGATACTTCTTTATTTTCTTCATGCTAAGGCGGAAATCCAAACTGACATTAGCCATATTAATAAATTTTTTGAAATCGAAATTGCTTCCATTCAGAATGATAATCATCTTACAACGCAAATCTTAACTAATTAATATTCGTGATACCACATGTAGTTTCAAGTGTCAATAAGATAATGAGAAATACCTCGCGCTCATTATCTTGCTAACACGAATCTGTTTGAGAAAGGTTCGCGTTACATAAAAATAACGTTGTATCACGGATATTGACTACTTAAAAAAAATTTGAGTTATAAGATAATTATCACGAATATTAACTATTACATTTTGCGTTGTAAGATAATAGATAATTAGCTTCCAACGCAAATCTTAGCTAGTTTATATTCGTGAAATGACATAAGATTTTATTGGCTGAAATTCTGATGTCAGTTCTGGGCACGTTCAGACCTTTTTTTTGGTAAGCTTACGTAGAAAAAATTCGCAAACGCTATGAGATATAAGATAAATAACGCGAGTTAAGATATAAGATAAATAACACGAACCATACGTAGTAACAATCGCGAAGTGGTTATCGTATGGCAGTTCTATGCCATCTTAGAAAACAGTTTTAAACTTGCTATGGTATACTTTTATTTAACAATCTAGTAACGATAACTCGTGATGTAACTATGTCTGCTAAGAAGCGGTTATGGCTCTTACTTTGTGTTTTTTATTATACATCCAGGACAAATATAATACAAACTGTTTTCGTTATTGTTTGTTAGTTTCTACAGCTTAACCAACATAATTACTTTTTAAACAAACTAGCAAAACCTGTAAGTTTGCGGAATAAAGAAGATAACTTTATACTTCAGTGTTTACCCTTAGCCTTGACGATGGGTTATCAGTCTCACATTACCTTTATCATTAGCGTAAGATCTGGGGTTTCGAAAATAGGCTTTGTGTAACTTCGGATATTTTACCCAGTTTTCCATGACTTGTTGTCTTCTGCGTGCTTCTGACCATTATTTTTTTTGTTACTTGTCTCAAACCTGGATAACATACAGTGTCTCATTAAGACAATATTTGTGCTTAAAGGTGTGTGAAGTACATTTTTATCGAGTGCACCGTGATTCTCTCCCATATGGCAATCGCCCCCAGAAGAATGGTTATGGTTGTGGTACGGGGGTAGTGCAAGTTACAGGAGACGCCCCGTTTCATTCCCGACCCTGGGTCTTTTAGTGTCCGGTGTGTGGCTATTATTACACTGCACCTCGGTTTAACGTCTCGAAACGTATACGTTTGTGATTAGCTGCGAAAGACGTATTAGCATGTTAGAGTGTAGCGGGGGCTCGAACCTGCGACCCTTGGTTTGTGAGCCAGTGCGTTACCACTAGACCACGGATCCGCCACAGGTGTATTTAAAGGCCTAGTTGAATCCTGTATTTTACCCTCCCCCTACATATGGGGTATTGTACCCCTGTGTATTGGAACCCTGCTGTAGTCACAGTGTGGACACCGTGTGGGGACCATTATCAGCTGAGATCACAACACTGCTGCAACTGAAACAGTGAACTCAGCCATTGCTCAGTCAGCTTAGAGAAAAATATTGCAGATAAGGATAAGATATTTTATGGTAGACAAATACAAAGAGTGGAATACCTCATGAAAAAGCCAGACGTTCCTTAAACTAGGCCTTAAACTGACTGGTCAATGGCTGAGTGCACTGTTTCAATTGCAACAGTGTATTGATCTCAGCTGATAAGGGTCGCCACACTGTTTCTACACTGTAACCACAGCAGGGTGCCGGTACACAGGGGTACAATACCCCAGCCTTGGAGGGTTCAAATAAAGAAGGATTAAACTAGGCATTTAAGCACGCTTCTTTGTTACCATAACACAACATTGGAAGACTTTTATTTATCTTTATTAACTATTTGTACTTTTTCCTTTCTCACACACTATAGTATTGAACGCTATACCATGGGAGCTTTCATCCATCTACTATGGACTTCATCAGCGAAGTGATCTCCTTTACATTGACTGGGGATTAGGACTAACACCTCTCGAGGTCAATGGAACTGAGATCCGTTGGCTGATGAAGTCTATAGTAGATGGATGAAAGCTCCCACGGTATAGCTTTCAATACTATATTGTCTGACAAAGGAACAAGTGCAAACAGTTAGTAATGATTGAAACAACACAGTTGAATGTGCATCCAAATTTATTTATCTTATTTTGAAGAGACATTCCCATACATTCATCATACTGCAATGAAATAAACGTGTAATTAGCACGTAACTTTACATACAGTTAAAACTAATATGATTTAGTTTGCAACTCAAAATGATTTATAGATTTAATGTAAACTGGGTAATTAAATAAACTTGTAATAAAGTATTTGCAAAATTGTAAACACACTTTAAACAAACTTCAAAACTTTTACTATATTTACATAATATTTATGTATATACATTGTAAGGTACGTACTATTTGATCTTATTTACAGCCATCATTACTTTTAAGTGTATTAGCAAATTATTATACATTTAAATGTCGCCATTTTGTGGTTTTAAAAGGGAATGTCCCTTGAATACCGTATCCCGAAATAAATTGCAAAAGACTGCAGGCGCGGTTACCAGATTTTGAGATAGTGGGGGGCCTATACATGCTAAGTTATATTTTGCAAACTAATGACTATTAAATTGCGAGATATTATTGATTAGCTTTTAGAATATGTTCTATAGACGTGTATTAGGCTTCTGTAGAACATAACTTGATAATAAAGCTGATATCTAATATCATTCTTCGTTTAATGGCAACGTTTCTATAAGTAATTAATTTATAAGTTAATTTATGGTTTAAAAAATCAAATCATACAAGTTTTAAGGGTGAGGGTGTACGAAGCATCCACTTCTCTGAAACCGCCAATGGAATATACAATCGACCACTTTTATCAGGACTGGCGAGAAAACCTCGAAAAAGAGTTTTTGGGTTAAACATTTGCGACAATTTTATCTCGAGTGTCACTTGACACAAATCAATCTGACTTGAAGTGTATGATCTGCAGAGTATTTTAGGAGCTGATAGTATTTTTTTTGGATGTCTAATAGCACCATGAAAAGGATTATATCGCTTCTCAATACTTTTGTAGAAATAGGTTATAGAGGGACTGTCTGATTTTTATAGATTTATTTCATGTCTCTTTCGTTACCAACTAACAGAAACCCGTTTTATATAACAATAAACGTCAACATCGACAAAAACTATTTCTCTTATCGCAAAAGTCAAATATATATCTTCTGTCGATACAGACCCGTTTATCCCACAGCAACGGCTACATCCGGTTTTGAATGAGTAAGTAAGGAATGCGCAAGCGTCATCAATCTATCTGTCTCGTCTCCACTCTGTGTATACATGTATATAATAGTTCGCTGCGCAACGAACTATAATTTTAGTTTTAAATTTCTCTCTTAATTCGCGTTTCTGGCTGAACATAAGTTATTCTCAACATGTATTATTGTATTATTTAAAAAATATACTGACATTAGAATCAATGGATGATTTTACATTATAATATTTGTACACAATCGTACAACGTTAACCCTCTTTAAAACACATTATTTCATGCGTCGTTCTTGCAGTAATACACATTTCCACGGGCTTTCCCTTGTTTTTGCAATTTGAGGATTGACGATGACTTTTTGAAAATGGAGGGCGTAATGGCATAAGGAATAAAAAAATATAGTTCCTTTTAAACTTTGTATGGAAATTCCAAAGTAAGAAATGGTGCAGAAATATATCATGTGGCGTGCGTTTTCTATTTTGTCTTAATACGGTCAAAATATTATATCCTGTATAAAACGAATTTTACACATTTAGCTTCTTGTTATCCACATTTTATTTTCTACGGTTCATCACTTTTTGTTTGAAGCTTAAGGCAAAAATGTGAAATTCTTTCAAAACACCTTTCACGATGCTTGATCTTCCGCTTCTCGTGTTTTGTTAAAAAATGACTGAGTTATCGAGTCAATCGCGATGGTAAAACGTGATTTCACGAAACCGGTGAATAGATACACATCTGAAACCTTTGTTGAAATCGTTGTCCAAACTTGCAAATAATTTCCACTCGATAATTATCGAAACTCGTACCCGTCATTTAGTACTTTGCAGAACGGTTAAGCACATTTTGGTATTTCCACATTTAAGGAAATACCTACATTATGCAGATTCGTGGTCCATAAATAGAATTAGGAAGGATGATAATTAAGCAGACTCTTTGTATTGTTCTTGTATTTAAATTTCCTGTTTTAAACAATTATGGTTTGATGTAAAGGTCTAGTTAAAGGAATGTCTGGCCTCTCCATGGGATCTTCAACTCTGTTTGTTTGAACTACCATCTCCATTGCATTGTGTTATCATTACCAAATAATGCGCCCAGTCAATGAGCTAACCGCATAATGTCGTGTTTCGATTGGCTGAATATGATCCGGTGTCAAGGTGTCAAGAAGCCCAGGGTCCATATCCAAAAAGCTCCTAAGGATAATCTCAACTTAATTCATACTTAAGGGAACAATTCAAATATAATTTTCCGTGTGAAACTCGATAGCTCTATGTTATATTTGAACTATGGTAAAATAAGAAGTACCTGTTGATCTTTACTTGATCGAGACCATTTAAGACAAACTTAACTTAAAAATAATGAGCAACATACTTAAGAAATGTAATGTTTTTCAGAAATTTGAGCTTTGCCGGTATTACACTGATATTGACTACTGTACACTTTGTAGATCATCTTTCAAATAAATGTTCTTTTACATTGCCCTCTTTTCCTCTCCCAATAGTCAAGGCTTATCATCCTCTTTAATATAGACACCACCATCATTGAGAATGAAGACTCTTATGGGACCCATTGTGCATGTTTTATTATTGTATGACCAAGTTTACAACGTTCGCCGATAGTTGAAAATAACCATAACCATTGCCATAACAAGCCAATCAACAACTTGTATTTACAATACTTTGTATTGACCGTTCCAAGGCGATGATTCCAATTTTAAAACATATTTGTGTTTTGTGTATGTCTCGTGTTTGTCTCGTACGGTTTTGGCAATTGACCAGTTGCGACTTGTCATTCAAGGATTGAGTTGCCCAGTTATGGGTTTATAGATTTTTATATTTCAGTGATTGAAAATAGCATAATGTTGCATAATCTCATCCATTTACTTCAAATCCTTGTACCAACAACCTTAGACAAACAGAAAGTCGGAGCGATCAATGAGATTGCAACTGGTCAATTTATTTCTTGCTTGAAATAAAGATCTTCTGATTACACCATGGGATCTAGTGCAAAGGTCAGTCATTCGCAAACTCAGACAGTGCCAGTCTATTTAGTTGCTTTAGTGCAGCACAAGATGGTCTTCAGTGCTATAAATATAAAACGACAATAGCACAGGATGCTCAACGATAATGCTAATCTTGCCCGATCTGTTTTCTTTATTCAGAATCTATGAAAGCCATCAGAGCGTTCGTGATACTAGGCCTTTTAGCGAACGGATTTGCATATAGCTAAGGCACGATTCGTATATATCGCAACACTGACAAAAAATTCACGTTATTCTCTGCAATTGGATCATTCATAGTGGCAGGTAGGTGAAATGTCAGCCATGCTGTTGTCTTTCGTGATTCTATAACGTCATATAATTTCGGTGTAAAAAGAGCTCGTACCCTCGCGCATGCCTTTCAGCATACTTCTGGGCGCGTGGAAAAAAATGCATCGACGATTGTTTTTGTCATTTTAACGTTCTGTACTTGTGTATACCTTTAAATCTATTCACCAAACACGATTTTACATTGTAAATCCATACCACCATATACACTTAGTGTTTACTTTACAAAATCACGAAAGTACAAAGGGAAAATTTCCGCGCCCACTTAGGATGAGAGCGATCCAAAGAACTTTACAAGGATACACCATGTCCAAAACCTCAAAAGGCAATCGCACGTGAATTTGTTTTTAAGAAAAACGAAAGTGAGTAAAGTATCGAATTACATGCAAAACATTTTATACCGAAGTTATATGACGTTAATGACTTACAATTAATAATGACCTTGTATTTGAAGTTGAGTAGTAATTGTATTAGTCATGGATGAAAATGATGATGATGCTGGTGATGATGATGATGATAATGAGGATGATGATGATGATAATAATGATGATGACGACTATGATGATGATGATAACGATGATGATGATTATTATAATGATTATGATAATGATGATACTGATGATGATGAGGAGGAGAGGGAGGAGGAGGAGGATTACTACTACAAGACGACGACGATGATTTTTTTCCTAGGTTTCTTTAACTGATCGCCTTCTCCGTATTCGCAAGCCACAGAAACAGTCAGATGGCAACTACCAAATCGGCCTATACATGAGCATGGGGGCGTGGCTGTTATGCTGGATTCAGGCGCCGCGGTTGTTTGTCGCGCATCCGCGTCTGTCTGACCCTGTCTAGACTCGTGCAAGCGTCTAAATCCGCAGATGACCATTTAAATCGTTCAAACGAAATACGGAGCTTATGTCAAGCTGCATATCTCATGAATTATATAATTTGAGACTAGATAGTTGACTTATTTACAAAATAATTTAATTTTATGTCTATTTATTCTATTTGTATTGTAACACTCATACTAAAATGATTATTGGATCTGCCAAAACAACAACAACAACAGCAACAACAACCATGTTAATGTATCAGCTTTCAGTCATACACATACGATTGATTGTTACCATGACGTTTTTTCTTTCAAAGAACCGTATGATAATGCATGATCTGCTTGTCAAAGCATTGAGTGAGTGTGCATTCGTTTACAATGTTTTGGAAAGAACTTAAAGTTTCAAACAGTTTTAAGGTCTATAATAAGAATGGTGTTTATTGTAATAAATTATATGTGAAATTAATAGATCCTTAATTACGGAATGTTAAGAAAAAGATTAACCATGTATTGCAATAAAACATTTTAATATAAGTTATATTAAAATAACCGGCCACATAACTTGTGTCGGGATTCGTTATGGAAATAATTTCTACTGCCATTCTCCCCCTACTTCTGATTCAAGTAGAGCAGTTGTCAGTTACTGGCATAAGTATGCGCTCTTGGTACTGGTAAACCACTTAGATCGGCTAAGCTTGCCCAGGAAAAATGTGAGTAGGTTAACTAACCGTTAAATGACTGATAAACTGTTAAATACCGGTACGCCGAAAAATCCAAATAAACAAACAACCAAAAGAATAAAAACAAAATAGTCATGGTCATATGGATTTTACAGGCTGTCGAGAGATTCATTGTTAGAATACTAGCTGTATACATATGTTCTCTACGGTATTATGTCAAATATTTTCGCCTAACGGCTTTACTAATTAACAATACTGTAATTGTTTAGTAAATGACCTTATTTGTACATTTATGTATTGGATATTCCTCGAAAGGCCTATAAACGCATATGTCATGTAATCATGTATATAGTGCAGTGCTGGGATTTTCTGACATAATAATGCATTTCTTGAAGACGTTGACACAAAAGATGTAACATATTTCCGAGTGCATTAATAATTTAGTATTCATTATGCAAATATTCCAAAACATAGTGTTTGAAAAAAATAATTCTAAAGTACAACTTATTTTTATTTTAAGTAGCCTAAGAATATTTATAAATATGGACCCTGCAATGGTCTGTATGGAACGACATTGTAAATTTAGTTGCCAGAATAGGGGATTACATTGTTCTTGTTTATTCAAGTGTTATCAGCGTTCTTTCTTTGTAAGC
Organism: Congeria kusceri; assembly: GCA_027627225.1. NCBI lineage: Eukaryota > Metazoa > Mollusca > Bivalvia > Myida > Dreissenidae > Congeria > Congeria kusceri. The sequence continues at coordinate 17,873,640 of CM051030.1, read as the reverse complement.
TGACGATACTATATTTATTTTGTCTACATGCATCTGCCATCTAAATGTTATTTAAATCATGTGAAATAAAAGAACCTTTATTTATAAATAATGTAATTATGTCTTACGATAAATGACGCGAGGGTAGGAGCCTGTTTTGACAAAGGCAAAGATTGACCATGCATGAAACAAAATTATGTTTGGTCTTAGATATGTGAATGGACCGTTTTCTTTGATTCAGTTGTTAAGAGGCCTTAAAATTAACGGGAATATATAATGGGCAAAAAAGATTTACAAATTAGGAGAAAAGATTATTATAAATAGTTTGGTCATGTTTGGTCGGCATTTGCTAGACATTTGTTGAAATATGTGTACTATCATTATACAAATACACATTTCATTTTCCATGAATATTTGTTGATATGATTTTATCGAAAGGCACACAATGTAGTATAATGTAGTATAGTAGTGGTACTTTTAAATTTTATATACTTATGTGACTTTGTAATGCACTCTCCAATAGTAAACTATATTTATTGCTATTTGAGATAATTTAGCACCCTGGAAATTATCAAATGATAATCGACATTAATTTTTTCTACGTTTCGTTTCTGTTTTAACACACACACACCCATCTACACAGTGTTAATTAAAGTTACTGTAGCAATTTCATGAATATATTCATTCATGTGATACAACCATTGGGTAAATAATTAAAATGAATCAAACGTATATATACTATTATTGTTAATTGTTTTTATGCTTGCTAGGACACACACAATTTATATTAGTAGTTTATTCGGACATATCAAACTTCGGATATCCCGAAGTCTTTTGTGAACGTGATAACGAAGTTCAGCTGTATTAATGTTGCATATATTTTACATTATTTGTAAATGTTGATGAGGAATTATGTCCAATTTTACACTAACAACGTCGGGGGGGGGGGGGGGAGGGAATTTTTTACGGTACTTCTTCGATACGTACAACGGAGCAGGGGGTATTGTGCCAGGGAAGGGGAGAGGGTTGACCGGATTCCAATGGTCCCTTAAAACCTTGAAAACTGAACCAAACTCATTGTTGTCGGTTAGCGAGGGGGGCTCAAAAGTACATTTGGATTTTTCCACGTGTGTTTATTGCACCACCTGGGCACGTATTAGAAAACGTCATTGAAGAAAAAACAAGAGTGAATGAACACAAATTGCATTTATTGCACATGTAAACCCCAGATTCATCACCAGGAGAGAAACCCTTATTAACATCCGCTGATAGATTTGAGTGTGTTTTTTCTGTATGGTTTGACCTTTTCCTAACAAGACTAACCATGGAAAGGAACGTTGCCTATATCGCCGACTATCAGCAAATAATTCTTCCGGTCGTATTGTAAAGAAACAATAACAACCCACAAAACAGGATAGGATGAACAAAAATGTTATCAAATCAGTGAACACATAAACAATTGTAGATCGTATCATTAAAGGTGCTATAAAAGCAAAATTTTTGCAAACATTACAACAGTTTTCGAGTGACTCTGTTGGACAGGTAATTACTACTACTACTACTACTACTACTACTACTACTACTACTACTACTACTACTACTACTACTACTACTACTACTACTACTACTACTACTACTACTACTACTACTACTACTACTACTACTACTACTACCAATATTACTACTACTACTACTACTACTACTACTACTACTACTACTAATATTACTACTACTACTATTACTACTACTACTACTACTACTACTACTACTACTACTACTACTACTACTACTACTGCTGCTACTACTACTACTACTACTACTACTACTACTACTACTACTACTACTACTACTACTACTACTACTATTGCTACTACTACTACTACTACAACTGCTACTGCTACTACAACTACAACAGCAACAACAACAAATACTGCTACTTCAACTATTACTTCTACTACTCCTCCTCCAACGACTACTACTATTATTATTATTATTATTATGATTATTATTATTATTATTATTATCATTACTATTATTATTATTATTATTTTTAATTATTATTACTATCATTGTTGTTGTGGTTGTTATCATTATTGTTATCATTATTAGATATTGTTTCACTAAAGACTCTAGTCCAGTACAGCGCTTTATCTTGTTAGCAATGAAGAAGATAGTTGGATTTGCGGGGGTCGGTTTGGGTGGCCTCAACGTTTTATTCAGTATACTTGGTCTGGCACTCAACGCATGGGTCGAATCTTCAAATAAGGGCGTGTACGCCTCATACGGCTTGTGGAAATTTTGCTACCAAACACAATGTACAATGCTTCTCGACGTGCCAGGTAAGATAACTTCTCATTAGTAAACCGTCTTAATACAAGGTTATGGTACGAATATGTTAAACCAGGGCCATTATTTACCAACCCATTCATAGATTTAAGAAAAAGAATAGACTAACAGAATAGACCGTTCCAAGTATATTTCTTTGTTCGTAAGTCTTAAGTCTAAGAATTTGTGGTTGAGTACGGTCCTTGGTCTATGTGTAGGGTTATTGCACCCACTCGGTCTATGTGTAGAGTTATTGCACCCACTCGGTCTATGGGGAGGGTTATTGCACCCACTCGATCTATGTGTAGGGTTTTTGCACCCACTCGGTCTATATGTAGGGTTATTGCACCCACTCGGTCTATGTGTAGGGTTATTGCACCCACTCGGTCTATGTGGGGTTATTGCACCCACTCGGTCTATGTGTAGTGTTATTGCACCCACCGCGGTCTATGTGTAGAATTATTGCACCCACTCGGTCTAGGTGTAGTGTTATTGCACCCACTCGGTCTATGTGTAGGGTTATTGCACACACCGCGGTCTATGTGTAGAGTTATTGCACCCACTCGGTCTATGTGTAGAGTTATTGCACCCACTCGGTCTATGTGTAGTGTTATTGCACCCACTCGGTCTATGTGTAGGGTTATTGCACCCACCGCGGTCTATGTGTAGAGTTATTGCACCCACTCGGTATATGTGTAGGGTTATTGCACCCACTCGGTCTATTTGGGGATTATTGCACCCACTCGGTCTATGTGTAGTGTTATTGCACCCACTCGGTCTATGTGTAGGGTTTTTGCACCCACCGCGGTCTATGTGTAGAGTTATTGCACCCACTAGGTCTATGTGTAGTGTTATTGCACCCACCGCGGTCTATGTGTAGTGTTATTGCACCCACTCGGTCTATGTGTAGTGTTATTGCACCCACTCGGTCTATGTGTAGGGTTATTGCACCCACCGCGGTCTATGTGTAGGGTTATTGCACCCACTCGGTATATGTGTAGGGTTATTGAACCCACTCAGTCTATGTGGGGTTATTGCACACACTCGGTCTATGTGTAGTGTTATTGCACCCACTCGGTCTATGTGTAATGTTATTGCACCCACCGCGGTCTATGTGTAGAGTTATTTCACCCACTCGGTCTATGTGTAGTGTTATTGCACCCACTCGGTCTATGTGTAGGGTTATTGCACCCACCGCGGTCTACGTGTAGAGTTATTGCACCCACTCGGTCTATTGGGAGGGTTATTGCACCCACTCGATCTATGGGGATGGTTTTTGCACCCACTCGGTCTGTATGTAGGTTATTGCACCCACTCGGTCTATGTGTAGGGTTATTGCACCCACTCGGTCTATGTGGGGTTATTGCACCCACTCGGTCTATGTGCAGTGTTATTGCACCCACTCGGTCTATGTGTAGGGTTATTGCACCCACTCGGTCTATGTGTAGAATTATTGCACCCACTCGGTCTATGTGGAGGGTTATTGCACCCACTCGATCTATGTGTAGGGTTTTTGCACCCACTCGGTCTATGTGGGGTTATTGCACCCACTCGGTCTATGTGTAGGGTTATTGCACCCACCGCGGTCTATGTGTAGGGTTATTGCACTCACTCGTTCTATGTGTAGTGTTATTGCACCCACTCGGTCTATGTGTAGGGTTATTGCATTCACCGCGGTCTATGTGTAGTGTTTTTTGCACCCACCGCGGTCTATGTGTAGTGTTATTGCACCCACCGCGGTCTATGTGTAGGGTTATTGCACCCACTCGTTCTATGTGGAGGGTTATTGCACCCACCGAGGTCTATGTGTAGGGTTATTGCACCCACTCGGTCTATGTGGAGGGTTATTGCACCCACCGCGGTCTATGTGTTGGGTTATTGCACCCACTCGGTCTATGTGTAGTGTTATTGCACCCACCGCGTTCTATGTGTAGTGTTATTTCACCCACTCGGTCTATGTGTAGAGTTAATGCACCCACTCGGTCTATATGGAGGGTTATTGCACCCACCGCGGTCTATGTGTAGGGTTACTGCACCCACTTTTAAACCCAGTCGTGCGTTTATTTTATCGTAGGATAAATTTCCATTCACATGTCCTATTAACATTACGACGTGTATGAATGCTAATAACATGGTATGGTTTTATAAAGATTTCGCAGATCTTACCAATGTATATTCAGAACAAAATAACAGATTTACAAACGACGTAATGTATTCGGTTAAATATCCACCGTATTAACCAAAGAATTTCGCCAAAATTCACAAAACATAATAAATGAGTTTACGATCAGTAAAATATTTTGCGAAAAATAAAGCAGCTTATCTTATGCAATAGTGGATACTAATTTGCCTTTTGTCATGTTAACCAGATAATAATTTCAGAAAAATGTTTAAGTTTTATGAGCATTATCAGGTCATCATATGCCGAAGTATGTCACAGTCAAACTCATATTAACAATTATAAATTATTATGTACATATATTATGCACAAGCATACATCACTTTTTCAGATACCATACAAGCCGTGCGTGCCTTTGTCTTCCTGGGATTCTTTGCCATGTTAGGTGCCGCAGTAACAGCCGGTCTGAGAGTGTTTATTATGAAGGACAAGCAGATAATCTTCCATGCCACTGTTGGACTATCCATAGCAGCAGGTGTGTGAACACGTAAACTTATAACATAAAAGACGGAGTGTTAATACAGACAATGTTAAGATTTTGTGCTTGATTTGTAAAAACGGAAAAAAGTCGAGTCCGTTACTGGGTAGAACAAGTTCATGGTGATTTGAGAATCAATCAAGTCGGACACCATCTCCATTTACACTGCGACTTCATTATATAAATTAATTTTTAGTAGCTACTAGCCTTTAAATTACATACAACTCGTCAAATAAACAATTCAAATTAATGCCGAGTAAGTATTTGTGTTGGATACATGTTAGCACTCAGTGCATAATGTTTATAGATAACATATTATATACAATAGGTGCATTTGAAAGAAATTTGAATCTTCCGATTAAAACAGGAACAACAACATTTTCACATTGCTGTGTTAGTTACATCACACCATCTTGATTCAATGGTACAATACACATTTTTATCCCATCATCACGCCTGCATTGACGAAATTGCACCCTATGGGATAAACTTAGCTGTATGTGGAATACATAAAACATTTAATTTATATTTATATTCCTGTCGTCATTTGATGTTTTTCGTGTTGTTCAGTGACTTTCTTTCGTTTATTTTCAAAATAAAGACAGAAAATGATGGGATAAATAGAATACCAGGTAAGTGTTAAATACAGATAAGTTTATTTGCTCGGCACGAAAACCGTAACCACTCACCAAGGCTCGTGGTTTTGGTTTTCTAAGCCTTGCTAAATAAACGTATCTGTATTCAACACTAACCTAGCATTCTCTATATGTGTTTTTAATTTCAGGGTTTTGCCTACTAATCGGCTTTGCCATCTTCGCCCATGAGAACAGGCAGGTTATAGCACTAATAGGCACAAACTACGGGGGCGGGTTTGCCCTGTGCGTGGTAGCCTGGCTCTTCAGCTGGATCCAGGCCGGGCTGTTTGTTGTACACGGACGTCTGCCAGATGCGACTTAGATCGATTCATATAACAATTATCAAACTGTTAACATTATATTTGGCACTGGTTGCTGTTGTACAAATGATATACATGTATCAAGCAACTGTGAAATGCATTGCATTGCAGAATTTTCCTAATAAAGTTTATTCTAATTAAAAACATTATTCATCAATCATATGCCTTCGTTTATGAACCGATTAACAAACCAAAAATTACACCAAAGAGACAACGAATTCATTCGCATGAAGTTATTATTCTAGCTAATCAGTATTTTTATTGAAATGGTAATACGGTTGTGCTACGCCGACAAAATGTATGCACCCTGAAGTAGTTACACTAAAAATGAAATATGTTTTGAATATTTGTGATGTAATAGGATCATGTTATATATTTTAATCATTTATATTGGTAAGATTCCTATTGATATTAACAGAACAAGAAAAGATGTCGGCATGCCATTAGAAATATTCAACTGGATTAGCACATTAATATTTTCTTCTTTATTATGTTCGCCGTTATGATTTTGTGAATATGAATCTATCAGGGATTAACAAATCACATGGCTTTACATTTGCAGCTTAATATCAACTTTAGTCAAATTAAATTGCAAACGATTATAAATATGAACTGCTATGTAATCGTCTAGTTGTTATATCGGATAAATGTTTTAACTAGTTTTAACTAGATATACTTGATATTCGAATCGCCTTTAATATATTGTATACAGGAATATTCATAATAACGAGTTAATTGAGTCGTTATTACGGAATTGAAACCAATATATAATCTGGCAACAACAAACTGCAATACTTTGTCGCAGTGGGTTGCACTAACTTCCAAATATTTTAGAATACGGAATCGTTTAAATTTACAAATAATGACAAGTAAATAAAGAAGTAAATGTGGTGCGTGTCTTGCTTTCGTTACTGTATCCTGGTTTTGCTGGTGTAGAAGATTGTAACGCAGATAAGTTGTTAAATATTTCCTAAAGTATGCAGCCTATTCTTTTCTTTTGTTTACATTTTGATTGAAAGTTATCAAAAATCTCCGAACAACATTGAAATCTTAGCACACGGAAATATCGAGTGGCGTACAAAAGCACACACGACGTACACTAAAATGCACACGGAAATATCGAGTGGCCGTTCAAAAGCATACAAGACGTACACTAAAAAGACATTTTCAACGGCTTGTAACTTTGAGTCACACTTCTTTAAAATGTCGTTTTGAAAGGAAAAGAAAATTATTACATCTGTACACTGCAGAGAAGGCCATGAACACATGCACTTACAACCTTGTATAATTATTCGTTTTGAGCTCTACTGGCCAAAAGCCAGAGATATTTTGCCCTGGCATGGTGACCGGGGCGTGTGCGTGCGCCCGTGCGTCCGTTGGTCAGTGCGTTGACCTTTTCTACCTCTTCTCATAAACTACTGGGCAAAATTCAACCAAATCACACAGAAATCATCCTTGGATGAGAGAGATTTGAAATTGTTCACATGGTTCCGGTCGATTGCTTCATTAGGTCACAGGAGCTAATAAATGTTTATGTATATATTTTTGTTGACAAAACTTTAAACAATCTTCTTTCCTGAACCTACAAGGCTTAGGCACTTAACATTTGGTATGTGGCATCGCCTTATTGTGCTTTACCAACATTGTTCTAATGATGCCCCTGCGTACAAAAATGGCCCCATCTGGAGCTTTAATGATTTTTTATGGACTTTGAACGGAAAAACCTTTAAAAATCTTCTTATCTTAAACTATAAGCCCTTAGCGTTTAATAGTTGGTGTGAGGCATCGCCTTATGGTCCTTTACCAAAATTGTTCAAATGATGACCCTGGACTAAATAATGGGCCCGCCCAGGAGTGCAATTTTTACATATACTTTAATAGGAGAAACCTTTAAAAATATTCTTGTCTGAAATTGCATGGTGTAGGCACTTGATAACTGGATGTAGCATCGTCTTTAGTTCACCTGAGAAAAAAGAGAGCTTTTATGACGTCGCCTCGTTTGGCAGAAGTTTACGAAACTTCACGGGAAAGATCCTTGGGTAACCCTCTTTCAAAATTGCCCAACTCGTTCCGGTCCGCTTCATATGTATTCACCAAAGCTAAAAATAAATTAAAAAATCTTCTCCTCTGAAACCGCAAGGCGCAGAGCTTTCCTTTATGCTATGCGACATAATCTTGTGGTCCTCTACAATATTTGTTAGAATTATTGCCCTGGGATCAAAACTGACCACGCTTCGGAGGTCACATGGTTTGTAGAGACTTAAATAGAAAAAGGACTTTAAAAATATTCTCCCAGAAAATCACAATGCGCAGAGGTTTCGTATTTGGGATGTAACATCGTGTAGTGGTCTACTACACAAATTATTTTATGCATATACATATAGCTTACGGAATATTGAATCAAAACATAAAGTTATACAGGCGAAAGCGTTATATGTTTATTTCTTAAGCGAGTGATCTCCAATGGAGTGTATATAGGATTTACATAAGTTAATAAAGAAACTAACAAACTCAACATAACATACCCATTGTGCAGAACAATATTTACATTGCACACATATAAAACAGATTGTTTGCTGGGGGTAGGTTTAGCCTGCCACAACGTCTTGTTCTCTATTCTGGCTCTGGCACTAAATGCATGGGTGGAATACAAAGTCAGTGGGATACTTCAACGAGAAGGCTATGGAAAGCTTGTAAAGAAGTAAAATGTGTTGTTGCAATCTGATGGCATGTCCATTAGCCACGAATTTAAAATCGATAGGTGACATTGTGTTTGAAAACATTAGGGAGTAGCTTGAATATCCACTTGCAATTTAAAAAAGTAAATTTCTTCAGATTTTAACCTTTGTCTACTGATGCATACGATTGTAAATGTGTAATATGTTTCTAAAATTGCGGATAACGCTACTGGATATTTACAGAAGTATACCCAAATAACATAGAATGAGCAACTGTTATCATATGATTTGATCCACAGTGAAATGCATGGGCTATTCCCTTTTTTCCACTCAGCTGTTTTCGCGGGTTGATCTTCTCACCAGATATTGTGAATGCGGTCCGAGCATTCGCCTTTCTGGTTTTGTTTGCAATGATAGGAGCCGCTGTTGTGTCCGGCTCGCCAGTGTTTCTCATGAATGACAACAGATCATCTACTCTGCTGCTGTTGGGCTGTCAATAATAGCAGGTAAGTAATATTTTGTAAATTGTAAATAGTGTTCCGAAGAGAAGATTGAATGATATTTATAAGATTATCATTTGAAATTTAAGAAAAAACATGCTACTTAAAACGATATTAATATTCCTGATGACGATGATGATCATATATAGAGTCTACACTACTTAGTATTATATGTGCATACTTTTATGAAGAAACTATGATTAATATGAGAAATATATTCTGTTTAGGATTTTGTCTGGTGATAGCCTTTGTTATATTAGCAAGTAAGACCAAGACGGGCTCTCGAACATCACACTCAGCCCAAATTTATTCACAAAACATTTCAGTCTAAATAAAAATTAACTTCATAGCATCGTTATTCCAGTTAAACACCAATAATTTATAATAATATTCAATATAATTACATTTTAATTCCTCAATGGTTGGATGTAAACCAGAGTGAGACATTTTAAGTAACTAGACAAGCAAATTATCATTTTACATGGAAAATAAGATGTTAATAAATCCGTCTTCTAAATTTACTTTGAATTATCTGCTTAAAATATAGTTTAAATGCTCGTACTACTTAAGGACCTATCAAACGTATGACGAAATAATGTTAATGGAATATCCTGATGTGCAACGTCAATTAGCCATAGGCTTTTGATATAACAGAGCTGACATTAATATGTTGAAACTGTTCAAATGTACTAACCTTTATTCTTAAAACAACGTGTGTCCTTATGGTTATGACATTTAAAGCGTAAATAACCTAGATACACAAATAGGTACCTTAATTTACATCATGTAATGGCAATGGAAATATTTTAGCACGCGGTTAAAACTTAGATTATCCACAGACAAAAAATATCACTACGAAACAGGTAGAAAATTAACAAAAAACTGACAAAACCGTAAAAGCATAAAAAACCGATATGTTACCAGATAATATGTGGCTCTCCCACTGACAAGGATTTGTTATTATCCTAGAATTTTCGAATGTGTTATAAAAAGCGAAGGATGTTTGTGCTACATATTTATATACATAAAACTAATGCTTCTGCTACAACAACAATAAAAAAACAACAAAAACAACAAATACTACTACTATAACAACAACAACTACTACTACTGCTACTACTACTACTACTTCTAGTACTACTACTACTACTACTACAATTACTACTACCACTTTTACTAGTACTAATACTACTACTACCACAATAATAATCATAATAATAATGATAATAATAATAATAATAATAATAATTTAAATAATCATAATGATAATAATAATAATAATAATAATAATAGTAATAATAAGAATAATTTATGAAATACTACTACTACTACTACTACTACTACTACTACTACTACTACTACTACTACTACTACTACTTCTTCTTATACTACTACTACTAATACTACTACTACTACTCCTACTAATATTACTACTATTACTACTACTACTACTAGTAATAATAATACAAGTTAAAATATTTTACAGACAATTGTCGCAACACCGCGATCTACGAAGCAATGAAGCAGGTTGTTGGTTTTGTGATGGTGGGTTTAGCTGGCCTCAACGTTTTGTTCAGCATTCTGGCCGTGGCACTCAATGCATGGGTGGAAACCAGTAGTACCATCAAACTAGGTGGCTATACGTCACGACAGACGTTTGGTTTGTGGAAAATATGTATCGGCGAGCTGTGTGAATCAATACCTGATATCAGTGTTGACAGTAAGTGCATTTTTGACAAGTAAAAAAGTTAATGTTTATTATGTTTGTTATGTTTTCTTTAAAGTTAAGATTATACCTTTACCACGCAAACTCGAAAGAACTCACCGAAGCTAAAAGTTAAAGCTACTGTACATAGTTAAGTTATCTTTAACATATACTCACGAAACGTCATAACGCACGAAATGGAAATAGTTTTTCTTTCTTTATAAGAATTTCAGCTCGAAATGTCAGCTATTGAGAAAATGTTATAATATATTTATAATAAGCTTAATACCACACCATTAACATGTTTTGGAATATTGTTTACGACAGTTTACCTGAAAGTCGCCCGAGGCTGTGCAATAGTGGGCCTACTCCTGAACATAGCAGCCGCAGTCATGGCCGCCCTGCGAGTGTTCATACTGAAGAAGGAGCAGATTTTTTATAGCATTGCTAACGGTCTACTATCGTTTTCAGGTTAGTTTACTTTTCATCTATTTCTGATTATAGTACAACTACTGCTGCAGCTGCTACTACTACTACGCATGCCTGTTACACAGGCAACTTATATATAGACTACAACATTGCAAATTGTATACGATTTTTATTATTTTAATCATCATCATAATCACCATTATCCTTATCACCCCTATCACCATCATCATCATCATCATCATCATCATCATCATCATCATTATCATAATCATCATCATCATCATCATCATCATCATCATCATCATCATCATCATCATCATCATCATCATTATCATAATCATCAACATCAACAACATCAATATATAATAATCATCATCAGCAGCAGCATAAAAATCATTATCATCATCATCATCATCATCATCATCATCATTATCATCATCATCATCATCATCGTCATCATCATCATCATAATCATCATCATCATCATCATCATCATCATCATCATCGTGAATGTCATCCTCATTATCCTAATCGTTATATCGTTATCATCATCCTCATCATCATCATCAACAACAAAAACAACAACATCCTCACCTTTTCCTAATCCTCATCCTCCTTCTCATTATCATCATCACAATCATGTTTAATGATAATAATACGTGATTATACTATATTTGTAGGTTTAGGCTTTGTGGTTGCAATCGGCATCATGGTGTATAAAGGCAAATTTCAATCGCAAGCATCCCTGACTGAAAGTAAATTCGTAGAAGGTTTCATCATGGCCATAGTTACCTGCGTGGTCGGCTGGATCATTCCGGGTTTGATATCAGCGCACAAACGGATGCAAGACCCTGTACAGATATCTGGATTCGTATAAGTTGACATTCGTGTGATTTCAGAGCACAAATGGATGCAAGACCCTGTACAGATGTCTGGACTCGTATAAGTTGACATTCGTATGCTATATACATGAAAATAGAACATGTAATAAATGTTTTGTGTCGAAATTGTTTAAACTGTTGCCAGTGTTTGCATGCTAAGGTACATGTACATATAATAATGATAAGGGAAGTTAAAACAATATGGGAAACATATAATGATACTATATGTCCATATATATATGTATATAGAATTGGTTTAGTGAGACAAAAAACACTAACTTTTACGTGAAATATTGTCTAATTTAGTTAAATGAGGCTTAATTATTTAACATTCTATTGGGACTGAGCATCGGTTGTTTCAGAGATCGTGCTATGATGTTGGCTATTTATATGTATGAATTGTCCTGTGATATATGGAGAAAATGCAATCTGTATGCGATCACGGTTTTTGACATGATTTTATTATTTACATGTATTTCATTTTGCTTCTGCTGCTTAATTCTATACCACTCTATAACTGGGGACCTTATAATTTTAAACAATGCCGCGTTTAAACGTGTTTTTTTTGTTCTATTAAAATAAAAATTCCCCAAAATTATACTGTGTATGCTTGTAAGATCTTTTACTTATTAGTAGTTACTACATCAATCAACAGAGCTATTGTCTAAAATGCTTTCCGTTACACAGAAATTAAGCAACCATTGTTCATATACGAAGACAAATTATGTAAAATGTTCGATGTTGAAATCAAAAACAAACTGTGTGAATTTGAATTTTACCAGTTAGCACATTCTGCATTCAGCGTTGATATTATGTAACAAGAGGATCAGGTGTTTGATATTACATGTAGTGCTATAACATAATGCAAGACCTTATGCATATAAATACTGCCGTGGGTGTCTTAATGTCCAACTATTTCAGAAAAACAGGAAAATTAAATCTAAAATGCTATTTAAAAATAAACACACAAATCAATGTAAGACGTGTCTCATTTTCGATATTGTATCCGGTTTCGGCTGCGGAACAAAATTTTTAACGCTGATTATTTGTTAAATATTTCCTAAAATTAGAAATTTATTCAACTCCTTTGTTTGGGTCATTTGTGAAGTTATCGAGAAAATCACTGATTTTGATTGACAGGTACGCAGTCGGATAGTATATCGTAGACGTTTGAAAACAAAATATGTCAAATATGTGCATTTTCTACATAGTCCCTCTCTATAACACGCAGCTAAATAAAGAATACCAAGTAAGGGTTTAATACAGATACGTTTATTTGCTAGGCAGGAATACCTAAACCAATCGTCGAGGCTCGTGGTTTAGGTTTTCTACGCCTCGCGAAATAAACGTATCTTATTCAACACAAACTTAGTATTCGCTATGAACTTAGTGCCTGGATCGACTACTCTAGGCAGATATATATACTTCCCAGTCGAGTTTCTGCATCTTGACGCAATACGAGAATGTACGTCAAAATGGAAACCTCTTTGTTGTTACATATATATAAACCGCTCGTTTGTGCTTGTTCATAAATATCCGGTAAATAAATCGAAATAAATTAGTAGGAAACATAGGAATTAGGACAGATGGGCAATAATAGCAAAAACACAAACTCGTAAAATTGTAAAATTAATTTTTAACTGTAACGTGATAACGCCGAAAAAACATGTATCTTCTAGTGATTATTTAGAATATTTATCCCACCGTTTTTCCTCTAATATTTGGGACAATAATCTTAACGATACCAAAAAGAGTTTTTTTGATTGTAACTTATTGTTGTCTTATTCTTTTTTGGCAGTTTTTGCTGAAAGTGATACAATTCTCAATTGCGTTGAAAACGATGGTAATTTTCTCAATTTGACCGGTACCATTCCCATTTTGTTCTCAATACAGAGCAATGCATGGATGGAATATCTAGTTTACGATGGAAAAACCACGAACACTGTAACTTATGGGTTATGGAAAGTCTGTACAAACGGACAGTGTACATTAATACCAGAGGACTTTTACAGGGTATGTACAGTTCTCTTAAGTGAAAATGCCGACATTTGAAGGTCAATAAATATTTCAGTAAGCGTAACTATTTATTTAGGTATATTTATTTAAGGTATGTTAAACATTTGTGGCAAAATTCTGCATTTTAAATTGATTTAACAAATTCACTATATTATACCCATTTTACGTTAAAACAAACGGATGTCACTGTAATTACAAAAATAATATATTCTGGTATTTAAATATAGTTAGTAAGTTAAAGATTCGTGTTTCTTTAAGTGTGTAAATACAAATTATGAAAATAAATAAGCACGTGTCAATCATTTTAACGCACATTTTATAGGGTAAATAGTAAAATACTACCTTTGCGTTGTTTTGTTTCACCAGGACCTCTGATGGCCTCACGAGCATTCGCCTTCCTTGCTCTATTTGCAGTGATAGGGGCGACTGTTATAGCCAGTTTGAGGGTGTTCCTTATGAAGGACAAGCAGATAGTCTACAGTCCTACTGTTGGGATTTTAAAAGCCGCTGGTAAAATACTACTACATGTTAAGGTTTTCCTCTCTTCCTCATTATCCCCCTCTTCCTCAACCTACTACTGCTACCACAACAACGAAGCAACAACAACAACAACACAACTACTACTACTACTACTGCTACTACTGCAACTACTACTACTACTACTACTTCTACTACTACTACTACTTCTACACTACTACTACTACTATTCCTACTATTACCACTACTACTTCTACTACATCATCATCACCATCATTATCATTTTTATTATAGGATTTCTTCAAATGATGACCTTTTTTTATCTACGCGTATTCATACAACATCAACCTTAGAGAAACCGTTCGACGTGCTCTTATAGGATCTACTTTGTCGGACGGCTTTGCCATGTCTGTCCTATCTTGGCTGTTCAACTGGATCCTGGCTGTGGTGTTTTGCGTCCACGAACGTCTGCCAGATACTGCACGTTCATAAACTGTTGTCATTGTTTACGTTTAGGACATGTTAGACTTTTAATAAATTATAAAATTACGTTCGATTTTTCTGCTGAATATTATTATTAATTTTGATAGGAGGTGTTTTATTTATATTCTTGAATTCATTAAAGTGTGTATGTACGATCTTTCCTATTAATTATTATCAAAATAAGCAGATGATAGTGACAATAAAACTTGAAAGCAAACAGAAAAAGAACAACATTAAAATTACGAAGGAAACTCTTCATTATGAAATAAATCAACAAGTGCTTGTGTCGACTATTGCAACGTTTATCAGTGTTGTGTAACCTAAACCAACTTCCAAGAAAAAGTTTATACATGTATTTGAGTTTCCGCTTGTATATTTGGTGATTAAAAACTAGTACATTGTGCGTTTAATAACATTGTTTGTTCTTAACTTTATTACATTTTAAATAGAAATATATTTTAATTAATTTTATTATTTGTATTTATGCAACTATATTTGCTGTAAGATCGTACATACACACTTTAATGCAGTCAAAATGTTTGGCTGTTCGACGATATCGGTTTTGCCTTGACTATTCAAAGGCGATGACCCCGGTTTGCTCATATTTGTGTAACATTGGTTTGTTTTTTGACAATTGGGCACTTCAATGTGCTTTTTTATTCATGCTATACTGCGAATGAGTGGAGAATACCAGTGAATGATAACCCGATCAGTTTATTCTAGGTCGAGTGCAATGATAACGTTTGACTATTTAACTCTTGATTATATGAAACTACTTTTAACTTAGATTTTTTTTTGAAAGTATGTGAATACCCTAATTGTCAGTGTAAGCATCGGCCTTTTTAAACAACAGAAAACACATAATGAAATTCTATACAAATATAATTAAGCGACAATGACGAAGTAAGAGTGGCACAAAGTTCCCACCCAACAGTTATTGACAATTTTGGAATCATAATAACTTCATATTTATGACGTCATAATACACAAAACTTTCGACTCTTCAGCATATCTCGCGCATTTTTTTTTATTTAGCGTTCAAAAGCATGAAATAGAAAGACAATTTCTTTAATGCAGTGTAAGATCATATTTTATTTCATTCGTGGTCATAGAAATTAGATATTTTCACTCATGGCTGCGCCACTCGTGAAAATATTGTTTCTATGTCCACTCATGAAATAAAATACGCTCTTACACTGCATTAAACAGATATCCTCTATACCATGTGCTGTTAATAATAGTGGATGCAGCTGGAGTTTCAAATTTTTATGTTTCATGCTTTAGTGTTGTTTTGAATAATGAATTCTGTTGCGGATACAAAAGACTGTGCCTCTTAATTTCCGATTTTGTTTGAAAAAGGGAAAATTAACACCAGAAACTTTATCGACAAAAACTGAAAGAACCGATAGCAATCGTCAGGTTATTGTGATTGTTTGCTGTACAGCTACGGAAGAAGATCAGTATCGATTTAGGCAGTATCGGATAGTTAGATATATCACTTATTTAAATCTTTCGTTTGTTTTGTATTCTATACAATAAAAAGGAACACAACCCACAGTCTTTCACGCACAAGGAAAACTAGAAAGGTCATCTCACATTGATATTTTACATTTACTCTAAGGACAGCATCTGCGACTTGAGAAATAATTAGTATTTGTGTGTGTAATACAGACAAATAAGTCAACATACGGCATTAACATTTTGATCTGTATCATTTCTAGATTAATCACGTGAAATATGCATTAATGAACTGATTTGATCATGTGGCCACGATATATAGTGAAAAAAAAAGTTTGCAAAGGGCAATGATTTGGTGTTTTTTTGTTAGCATTCTTTAATTTTAGCTGTTCCAGTCCCGTGTTTGCCTTAAGTTACGTCATAACGAAAAAATGTGTGGCAAACATATAATGACACGAAAGAAATCAAGAACATAAAAGAACCCAAAACACGCCTCAACAAATTTTTTATTGGTTTTATGGACGTAGGGTGTGTAGAGGAGAGTCAGAAATATGGCCTGCGCATTGAATAACCTATTCTAAAACAAATAATTATTTACTGAATCTAATGAGTCAACAATTCTGTATGACGAAACTACTTAATAAACATTATATAATGACAGGTTTAGCTTTTATGCAGTTCATTTTGTTTACGTGTTTCATAATAGTTTGTTCTAAATTGGATCACATCCAATTATAAGTAATTTATGAAACAGTAATGTGAACGACTGTACATAACAAAAAAAAGTTATACTACATGTACACTAATTGTTAAAAGCACACATTTGATTTGATTTTGTTTCTAGTATAAAGGAGTTTAACACTGAAATCTAAACCGAACTGTGCAACGCTTGCATCATCAGTTTGTATAATTAATGTCAAGGTATTGAAACATTTTTATTTTGTTCCCACTGTTATCAGGGACATTCTTATAAAACAGATACACTTTGACACATTTGTTACACTGGGAATGGCCAGCAACTATGGATTTTATTGTTTGAATGTCTATATCGTACACACTATTCTCCCTTAATTAGTTGCTGCATCACAAACAAATCTTGTAATTTACCGAATTTGCAGAAAGTACTTAAAAATGATTGCGACAAAAATAATAAGAAAATAATGCAAACGATTAAAATGACACTAACTGTTTGATAATAATGGGGTATTAAATAAACATATTCCCTAAAAAGAATTTATACGGTCTTGTATTTATTTATTGACGTTCAGGTCAACAGCATATCATAACACATATTTGGTAAAATTGGTAATTTAACTATTAAAATATTTAACATATAAAACTATAAATATAGGTATCAAAGCACTATTATGTTACACAACAGATAAAACAGATACAGAAATCCAGTTTTAAATATTTTGGACCATTACATACTGCTAAAAAGACTAGGACTAAGGAACAAATTACTTTCACTTAGTAACATACTTTCGATAGTGTTAGTATAATAATAATAATTTTAGAATACATGTTAAGAAATTATTGTTATGACGTATGAATGACCCATTATGCTTAGAGCTTATTTCCAATGGGATCCATATCACTTGGTATGCGTGTGTGCACACATGTTAGTGAAAAAAGCTAGGCATGTAGTAAAAAGATGAGATATTTGTAAGAAAGAAGACAGTTTCAGCAATATGTGTTTATAAAAGTTGGCATGCACATTTATTAATTTTAATTTAAAAGGAGGAAATCAGCTAACTTGTGAGTCACATGAGAGCAGTTGATGGCATGTTAACAAAATAAAGTTTGAGGCTAGAGATGAGAAAAACATTGACAGATTTGAACTAACAATTATCAGACTTTAATAAAACATCATTCTGAGCATAGACGTCTTATTAAGATAAACTCGTCATGATCAGGTAGAATATTATACCAGGTAGAATAACAGGAAACCAACCTTTGTGACTGTTCACATGGCACTCGTAGTCCATCTTGGGACACAGCTTGTACTGGAACGGTTTCATATCGCTGTGCGTCATACTGTGGCGGGACATGTTGCTCTTCTTGGCGTTCCAGAAACCGTTCCTTGTACTTCTTTTGAAGCACAACCGTGTTGCATACTTCACAGGACATATAAAGATCACCTGCAGTTTTTTTCAGCATGGCGTGGTCCCTTAAGTTTATGGCCAGCTGTTTTAAGGCTCTTAACCTTTAGTTTCTCCTCATTTTCATTTTCTTTCTTTGTTATATCTTCATCCTTTATACCAACTATTTCAGTAGTGATTTCGTCTTGATCGCCACCACATAGCTCATCGGGATGTGGAACTGTTTCTACATTGTTTGCTATTCCATTACTTTGAACTTTTTCTTTGAGTCATTTTCAACCTGATTAGTTATGTCAGGAATTTATGTCAATGAATCATCAGAGACTTGGCCTTCATGTTTCTTTGCACTTATTTCTTCTACTACATGAACATCCATGTCTTCTATTACATCCACATTTTCAATAGCTGCATTCTGTTCTACCTCCTGCTTTACCTCAACAGTATAACGTTTGTTTTTAATTCTTTTTGCTTGTCTTGGAAACCGACTTACTTGTACATCTTCTGATATGCTTTCGCTGTTTGGCTTGACCTCTGGCAATCTGCCTCTCTTTTTAGGTTCTTTAACTTTTAGCATCTTTGACAGTTTAGTTTTTGTTTTCTTGTCTACCACTGCCCCATTTGCTAGTGATTGTTTTCGTCGTTTTCTTGACACCTTTTGATCTGTCTTGCTTTGTTAAATCTGAGTTTTTGCAGTGGAAGTCAATGCTTTCAGGACCGGCTTTGCTATGACTACATTGTGTACATCAATTTTAGAAACGCAGTCAAACTTCGGAAATGCGGTCAATGTGATCTCGTCGTAATGGTACGAATCTCTGGACCCATGACGTTTTAAATGCTGATGTAGGTCAAATATGGTTTGAAATCTACTTGCACAACCACCACATTTATATTTCTTCCCTCTTGAAACAGGACACTGGCAGACACTGGGTGATTCAATACTTTCATCTACTATTTTATGACAATTATTCTGATGTTTTTGAGATGAGATGGCTTATCACCAGCAACTGTGACATTTAAATCAGCAGATTTTGAAGCAATTTGATTATAAGCATCATAATGATTCTCAGCTGGCCTTGCTTGCAATTCTTTGGCAGATAGTCTTCATTTACAACATATTGTCTATCACTGATAGATTCTCCTAGACTGTCCGATTTGTAGTTTAATCGCAGCCCTCTGGATATACACGTAAGTGTTGCATATTTACACCATTTTCTTTCACATCTGTTGCTTTACTTTGCTCGTCTCTTTGTACGTTAAGTTTTGGACCAGCAAATTCGACAGCCAAATCACACAGAGTTTCCACAGATAACTCGTTTTCAGTCTGCGTATCAATTCTAGCAATGTGTTTGGTTTCAACAGAAGTTACTTCATTGTAATTAATGGCCTCTTTGGATGATGGTTCATCATTCACTGCCAATCCATCGACACACGTTGGATGTTTTGTAATGCTAGTTTCAAACTGTCCCTCATTTATAGATGACACCTCTTGAGATTCCATGTTGGTGATAAGAAAATCATTACACAGAATCCAGATCTGAAAATATAATAAAACACAACATTTCCAAAAGTCATACCCTACATTAAGTTTGCCTTTATATGGCACAACCAGATTTCAGAAATGAGAGAATAAGCTGTGATTTGTTTCATAACTATTTAGGCCTTTTAATGCCATTTTTGGGGCCGAAATTCGGCCCATTCCCCTAATGAAATTAATAATAAAATATTGTTGTAATATTAGTTAAGTTGAATTAGAGTCATTGGTATCCATATTGCAGTAAAATGTGTTTAGACAACATAACAAATAACTAATATATCACTCCCGTGAGTTTTCAAATAGCAGTTATCATTTCAGAGTATTACAAAGATGTTCCAGTATTCATTTTACTGAAGTTTTACATGTTTCAAAGTAGGCCTACTAGATTAACCGAAGCAGGCCCTTTCGGTGCTAATTAACTGAGAGTGCACAGGAACTGATGGAAAGCAACCAGGAACATATGATAAACAAAGTTATACAGTAACTTTTGTAGGGTTTTTTTCAGAATAAAATCAAGTGATAACAATAAAAAACATTGAAATAATGTTTTGTCTTTCATAAGAAATAATACTTGCATATAAACAACTTGAAATTGAATGGCCAAGTTTATTTGTTTAGGTGTATCTGGAATGCTGCATACCAAATTTAGAGATTACCTGATAATGTCTAAATGTAACAACATGCAGGAAAGAAAATTAATGAGGCGATTGGTATATATTTAGAACAAAATTTCTAGACATTGTTTTATTGCTGGTAGATGATTTTGTTATATCATTTTCAACAGAATTATGTTAATTTTAAATTGTATTAGGTAGCTGAGATACATTTGTAGATCTGTACATGTCGCCGCCTAAGGGAAAGTGGTTTATTTCAAAGACTGAAATGAGATGAACATAAAGCAGTCAAAACTATCACCAAAATACATTTTTGTACAACATTATTTTTTAAAATATTATATGTTACAATATTATAAAAAGGGTATTTCGGTCAGTCTGCTGAAACGTGTGAAAATTACCTGCTAACTGTAAACAACAGTTTATACATAACAATATAATACAGGGCGAATGAACCCAGGGAGGACGGACCCAGTGCAAACATGTACGCAGGGAGGACGGACCCAGGGCAATCATGTATACAGGGCGAACGGACCCGATGCAGCCACGGCACCAGCGGCTACGTTTCAGATGCACCTTCTATAGAAGGTTCGGTAAATTGATTTTTAATAGGCGTTATAGACCTGCAAGGTGTCACTGCCCAATACTTGCTAGATCTAATATGACTTCAAATGTGCTTTTAGCATTAACATCTGAATCTGTACCGTAGGCATCGATAACCTATTTTGCCATTAAATATTTGATATAGTGTGATGATTCGTGTTTTGTTGATCTTTAGTATGATGTTTCTAGCTAGCAATAAATATTTAACTGTTCAGACAGAAACGAGTTCTGGTCACTTTTGGTACGAGTATATTTCGCACGAATGACAATACTTCAAAAACAAATTGAATTTGTCTTGCAATTGATTTTAGACGCAAAACTCATATACGATGCGTAATATTGATAGATCACATGTTGTTTACATTAACTGTATCACTTAGTAGCAATTTCAACATAGAAATACCTGAAAGCGAATGTTTAATCGTGATTTTACTTTGATGAAAGATGGCGACCGGGGTAGAGTAGACTGACTAGATTTGAACGACACACTATATGCTCCTTCTAACATATCATTATATAGTTTACGTTAGTTTGTTGTTTATGTTTTTGTAACATTAAAGTATGTCTGCTCTATAGTTTCTTAAGGATTAAAAGAATGTTCAAGAGAAAGAGAGTAACACAGAAAATAATGCGTAAACGGTATATAAATAAAATTAATAAATACATAGAGCAACGGTACAAATATACGGCTCTGAGGGTATTTTATTAACTATTACATTTCACAGGCATTCAAATGTTCGGACAATTATTAAATATTTACGGCTAGCTAGAATGGCACGGATGTGAACGGTGGAAGACGTGTTTCTGTGAAGGAGAATTTTTTTAGAGTTTTATTTAATTTTTAGGTGGTTTTACTGGTAAAACTGGTGTTATTTTAAAGATAGACTGCTGTGTCTCATGAGTGTACTGATATTTTGAAAATTAACTTATTGTATATGCCGTCGTATTGTGGCGCGCTCGACGCCATCTTGAGGTTTATTAGAATATTTTACATTTTATCGATTTTATGGGCATGAACTTGAGTACTTTTATCTGAACACATTAGTTTTTAACGTCTCGCTGGCCTTGTGCCACGCAGGAAGGCTCTACTTCATGTTCAAAAGGTTGATGCTGCTACATTGTGGCCAGACTATATAGAAACAATTCGCTCGTGGTCACGGTGGCGTGTGATAATTATTCTATAGTATTACAGTGTGATACCTGGTTTATATCAGCATGGAATTAGCAGCCCAGAAGCAAATAACCAAACTCATGTCCGAGGTACGCTCCACAGACTATGTCTTAAACTATGATAAACACCTGGCAGGAAGCTGTCGGTGACAAGGAGGATTGCTAATATTAATATCAACACCAGGGATGCATCTGGCGGCCTGGTCATAGAGGCGGACGCAGCTACGTTCGAGATCTAAAAGATTGGTTGCACGCGCTACTATTCCACGATCAAGGACATTGATAAGAATGCCAATGATAAGTTCACTGACCTTGCGGACAAGAAGGGAAACACTGTTCAAACTTATGTGCGGGCATCACGGGGTATGTAAACCTACACACTGAATTTCTATAACACTACGTGCCGCTGTCTGGTGAATGGGAAATGCCAGTTTATATTCATTGAGAAATACCTGTTGGAGATATTTCTTTATTTTCTTCATGCTAAGGGGGAAATCCAAACTGACATTAGCCAAATTAATAAAATGCTCGAAATCGAAATTGCTTCCATTCAGAATGATATTAATCTTACAACGCAAATCTTAACTAGTTATTATTCGTGATACCACATATAGTTTCAAGTGTTAGTAAGATAATGAGGAAGACCTCGCGCACAAACTTTGTGCGCGATGTCTTCTTCATTGTCTTACCAACACGAATCTGTTTGAGAAAAATTCGCGTTACATGAAAATTAAGAGGTATCACGCATATCAAATTCTTTAAAAAATGTGCGTTGTAAGATAATTATCACGAATATCAACTACTCCATTTTTGCGTTGTAAATTAATAGTTAATTAGCTTACAACGCAAATCTTTGCTAGTTAATATTCGTGAAAAGACATAAGATTTTATTGCCTGAAATTCTGATGTCACTTCTGGGCGCTTTCAGACCTTTTTTTGTTAAGCTTACGTAGAACAAATTCGCAAACCCTATACGATGTAAGATAAATAACACGAGTTAAGATATAAGATAAATAACACGAACCTTAAGTACTAGTAGTAACACACGCGAAGTGGTTATCGTATGGCAGTTCTATGCCACCGTTGATAACAGTTTTAAACTCGCTATGGTATACTTTTTATTTAACAATCTAGTAACGATAACTCGTGATGTAACAATGTAGGCTAAAAAGCGATTATGGCCCTTACTTTATACATCCAGGACAAATATAATAAAAACTTGTTTCGTTATCGTTCGTTAGTTTCCACAGCTTAACCAACATAATTACTTTTTAAACGTTTTAAACGAACAAATCTGTAAGTTTGCGGAATAAAGAAGATAACTTTATAGTTCAGTGTTTACGCTTAGCCTTGTCGATGGGTTATCAGTCGCACATTACCTTTATCATTAGCGTGCGATCTGGTGTTTCGAAAATAGGCTTTGTGTAACTTATAAAAATCGTCGGATATTTTACCCAGTTTTCCATGACTTGTTGTTTACTTCGTGCTTCATCTGACCATTATTTTTGTTTGTTACTTGTCTCAAACCTGGATCACACACAGTGTCTCATTAAGACAATATTTGTGCTTAAAGGTGTGTGTAGTACATTTTTATCGAGTGCACCAGGATTCTCTCCCATATGGCAATATAGCCCCCAGAAGACTGGTTAAATGTGTGCTACGGGAGTAGTGCAAGATACAGTAGACGCCCCGTTTCATTCCCGACCCTGGGCAATTTAGTGTCCGATGTGTAGCAATTATTACACTGCACCTCGTTTTAACGTCTCGAAACGTATACGTTTGGGATGAGCTGCGAAAGACGTGTTAGTATGTTAGGGTGTAGCGCGGGCTCGAACCGGGGACCCTTGGTTTGTGAAGCCAGTGCGTTAACACTAGACCACGGATCCGCCACAGGTGTGTTTAAAGGCCTAGTTGATTCTTTTATTTTACCCCCCCCCCCCCTAAATCTGGGGTATTGTAACCCTGTGTATTGGCACCCTGCTGTAGTCACAGTGTGGACACCGTTTGACGACCATTATCAGCTGAGATCACTACACTGCTGCAACTGAAACAGTGCACTCAGCCATTGCTCACTCAGCTGAGAGAAAAAGATTGCAGATAATGATAAGTTTTTTTTATGGTGGATAAATACACAGAGTGGAATACCTCATGAAAAAGCCAGACGGAACGTAAGGAACTTAAACTAGGTCTTAAACTGACTGACCAATGGCTGAGTGCACTGTTTCAATTGCAACAGTGTATTGATCTCAGCTGAAAAGCGTCGCCACACTGTTTCTACACTGTGACCACAGCAGGACGCCAATACACAGGGGTACAATACCTCAGCCTTGGAGGGGGTGAAATAAAGAAGGATTAAACTAGGCATTTAAGCACGCTTCTTTGTTAACATAACACAACATTGGAAGGCTTTTATTTATCTTTATTAACTGTTTGCACTGTTTCCTTTCTCACACGATACCGTATCGAAAGCAATACCTTGGGAGCTTTCATCCATCTGATGAAGTCCATAATAGATGGATGAAAGCTCCCAATATTTAGCTTTCAATACTATATTATTTTGTTATTTCTCTGTGAAGAGTACTGTATTATGACAACAACTGTTTTTACAATGCTATACTTCAGTATGCCATTTAAACCTAGAAACTGAGTTTTTTGTAAAACCAGCAAGCTTTTCTTTTTCACTCGTTTCATGTTCTGTTTAATCACTGTTCAGGACACATGTGTAATGAACAACTTATTATATTCTGTATATATTTTTAATATTTATGTGCTCATCATTGACTCTTCAAGATTATTGATTACTGGGTTCTTGTGTTGTATGATAAATCAAATGAATAATCTAAAATTTTATAACAATGGCTGACTTAAAAATTGTATCTTACAACTGTCGCGGACTTAATGACAGTAAAAAAAGAAATGACATGTTTGACTATTTAAAAAAACAAAAAGCACAAGTATATTGTTTACAGGATTGTCATTTTACCCCATCTATGGAAAAACAGATTTATATGCAGTGGGATGGTGATTGTTATTTTAGTCATGGTACTTCTAACTCTAGGGGTGTGTGTATTTTATTTCAAAAAAATATATCAGTAAAAGTACATAACTCTGAAAAGGATCAGTATGGGAATTATTTAATTTTAGATTTAACATTTGAGACAACACGATTAACATTATGTACTTTATATGGGCCTAATAATGATAATCCACTTTTTTACAATGAGATGTTTTTGAAAATAGACTCATTTGGAAATGAGATTTTTATTTTGTGTGGTGATTTCAACCTTGTCTTAGATACTAAATTAGATTATGTTAATTATAGAAGCCTGGATAATAACAAAAAGTCTAGGGATTTGTTGTCTTCTGTTATAAATGATAGGGGCTTGATAGATACATTTAGATTAATGAATGGTGATGTTAACCAATATACATGGAGAAAACCTAATACTCTACAGCAAGGCAGGCTAGATTTCTTCCTTGTCACAAGTAATCTTTTAACACATATAAGGCAATCGGATATTAAAGGAAGCTACAAATCTGACCATTCAATTATAACTTTAAATTTAAATATTTATGATGTAAACCATGGCAAGGGACTTTGGAAGTTCAATAACTCTCTATTATATGATGAAGAATACCTCCAGTGTATTAAATTAAAAATAGACGAAATTAAAAAACAATACTGTTTGCCTGTTTACAATACTGAATCATTGAATATTATTGACAATAACTTGTTACATTTCACTATTAACGACCAATTATTTTTAGAAACCCTGCTAATGGAGATTAGAGGCAAAACAATATCTTTTTCATCTTACAAATGCAAACAGAGGAGGGATAGAGAAGATCTTCTTGTCAAAAAAATTGAACAACTAGAAAAAAACATAAATGAATCAAATTCTGAGGAGCTTAATTCATTGCATCAAGAACTTTCAGAAATACGGGATGTAAAAATGAAAGGGTCTTTTATTAGATCACGAGCCAAGTGGATCAATGAAGGTGAAAAACCTACACAATTTTTTTGCAATTTAGAAAAGCAACATTCATCTAGCAAAACAATACCTTATATAGTAAACGATGATGGCCAACACATATATGACCAAAATGAAATTTTAATAGAAGCTGCTAAATATTATAAAGACATTATACACCAAAGCTGCAACAAATGAAAACAGTTACAATAGTTATATTTTTGATGATCTTAACAGAATACAGACAATAAAATTAAGTTATGACCAATCTCAAACATTGGAGGGCTTGATGACAATAGAGGAAATCTCAGCCACCTTAAAAAATATGAAACATGATAGAAGCCCAGGGACAGATGGTTTCACAACAGAATTTTTAAAGTTTTCTGGAACGATATTAAGTTTTTCATTTTAAGAAGTCTGAATTATGCTTTTATTTCAGGATCTTTATCTGTAACTCAAAAGGAAGGAATCATCACCTGCATACCAAAAGACAATAAACCAAGACATTTCTTACAAAATCTAAGACCATTAACACTTTTAAATGTTGTATACAAGATAGCTTCAGGTACGATTGCCAATAGATTAAAAACAGTTCTTGACAAATTAATCTCAAACGAGCAAACTGGCTTCATAAAAGGAAGATATATAGGGGAAAATACGCGACTTTTATATGATATATTAAAATATACAGAAGACAACAAAATACCAGGACTATTAATGACGCTAGACTTTGAAAAGGCCTTCGATACGTTATCATTCAATTTCATTGAGAAAACTCTATTACACTTTAAGTTTGGTACAATGTTCAGAAAATGGATCTCTCTTTTCCTTTACAACACCATGACAGCTATACAGATCAATGGGTATCTTTCGGAATTCATTAAAATTGAAAGAGGTTGCCGTCAAGGTGACCCAATCAGTTCTTATATTTTTATATTATGTGCTGAAATTCTAGCAATTAACATAAGGAACTCAAAACAAATTAAAGGAATCAGAATTGAAAATGTTGAATATAAAATTTCCCAATTTGCAGATGACACATCCCTGCTACTGGATGGATCTGACAATTCACTTAATGCTGCACTAGATTTACTCCAAACATTTGCAATAGAATCTGGTCTAAAAATTAACTATGACAAAACACATTTGATATGGATAGGATCCAAGAAATACAGTACCCACTCAATTAAAACTAAGTACAAACTTCTTTGGGGTACCACACGTTTTAAAGTGTTGGGCATTATATTTGATGTAAATTTGGAAAAGATAATAGACCTAAATTTTTCTAGTAAGTTGACAAATTTACAAAATAGTATAAACTTTTGGAAAAGAAGAAATATGACACCATTAGGGAAAATTACCGTAGTAAAATCTTTGTTACTTCCTCTTTTCACACATTTGTTCATTGCTCTTCCCAGCCCAGGATCAAAAATATTAAAGCAAATACATGATTGCTTTCACAATTTCATTTGGGATGGACCTATAAAAATTAAACACAATGTTTTAATTAAACCTTATGAAGACGGTGGACTTAATATGCTTGATATTTTCTCTTTTGAAAAAAGTATGAAATTAACTTGGATAAAGAAAATTGGAACATGTACAGGTAAATGTTTTCAACTAGTATATTCCTTGTTCGATGTAAAAAAAATGTTAAACATGGGGAGTGCTTATGTCGAGAAAATTGTAAATTGTTTGCGTAATTGCTTCTGGAAGGATGTTCTTACATATTATTGTATGTATATGAATAAAATGAAAGTTTGTAAATTTGATGATATATTGAACATGCCATTATTCTATAATAACAATTTTCAGATTGGCTTGAAATATATTTATGAAAAAAATATGTATGACAGAGGAATTCGATATGTAAGAGACATATTATGCTCATCTGGAGAGTTTAGGAATAAACAAGATATTGAAACCTGTACCGGGAAAAAATTGAATTTTCTATTTTACGAAGGATTTAAAAAAGCTGTGTCTGAGTTCTTTAGAAAATCTGGTTTTGCTTCCGGAGACACAAGTAAACCCAATATCAAAGGCGTATTTATTTCATTTTATTTAAATGAAATTGTTTTAGCAAAAAATCATAATAAAACGGCTTATAACAAATTTATCTTAAACAATGAAAAACCTTCAAGTCAAATTAAATGGAATGGAACTTTTGATAATATAGATTGGAGGTATACGCACAGTTTTGTTTTTAGAGTCTCCAGAGACACATACATAAAATGGTTGCAGACTAGAATTGTACATAGAATTTTAGGAACTAGATCTTTGTTACATAAAATGAAAATTGTAAACGACAACATGTGTATTTTTTGCAAGACACATGAGGAGACATTAATTCATCTGTTCTGGGAATGTGAACACATACAGCCAATTGTTACCCATATCAAAAATGAGATAGCCTTAAATCATATTAACTTGCCTTCACTTTCATGTCAAGACATGCTTCTTGGAATTTGTAACGAAAAAATGATTCATGTAAACATTTTGTTACTTCAAACAAAAAGGTACATTTGTATGTGTAAAAAATCAAATAGAATTCCGACCATTCAAGGACTTAAGAAAAGTCTGCAGATAGCATGGGAAATCCAAAAACACACTTGGTGTGAGAACGAGTTTCCGAATTGGTCAGTTGTAAGACTCTTGATACAATGAACCCAAAAGTATGCTAATAAGATATTAAAATATACACTAACCTTATTATATATTGTCAGTACACTGTGTTCAATTTTTTTTATTTTTTTTTTATTTTTTTTTTCTTTACTCTGCAAACTCAAATATTTTTGCAGCATGATTTGCTGCAAATATTTGCAGTACAGCTAATCCATTGTAAACAATATTTACTAAGTAATAGATGTATTTTGTAATGTGTTAACTGCTACATCATATGGAATGTTTGTGTATCTACATCATTGACAATTGTTTCTAACACATAAAAATGAAACCAACACAAAAAAACTCTGTACGGTATGGAGCTGTGAAATAAATGTTATTTTCCAAAAAAAAAAAAAAAAAAAAAAAAAAAAAAAAAATATATTGTGTGAGAAAGGAAAATATACAAACAGTTAATAATGATTGAAACCACACAGTTGAATTTTCATTAAAATTTATCTTATTTTGAAGAGACATTCCCATACATTCATCATACTGCAATGAACGTGTAATTAGCAAGTAACTTTACATACAGTTAAAACTAATATGATTTAGTTTGCAACTCAAATTTATTTATAGATTTAACGTAAACTGAATCATGGAATAAAATTCTAATAAAGTATTTGCAAAATGTAAACACACTTTAAACCTTTTACTACATTCAAATTCTATATATGTATATACGTTGTAAATAAAGTACGTAATATTTGATCTTATTTACAGTCATAATTACTTTTAAGTGTATTAGCAAATTATTATGCATTTAAATGTTGCAATTTTGTGGGATTAAAAGGGAATGTCTCATGAATACGGTAATAAATTTCAAAAGAAATAAATTTCAAAAGAATGAAGGCGCGGTTACTATGATAATTAAATTGCGAGATATTTTTTATTAGCTTTTAAACTGTTTATGGAAATTCCAAAGTAAGAAATGGTGCAGAAATATATCATGTTGCGTGAGTTTTCTATTTTTTCTTAATATGATTAAAATATTATTTCCTGTATACAACGAACTTTGCACATTTAGCTTCCAGTTATCCAAATTTTATTGTCTACGGTTCATCACTTTTTGTTTGAAGCTTAAGGCGAAAAAATGTGAAATTCTTTGAAAACACCTTTCACAATTTTCCCAATTGTTATAACACTATCGTGTATATTAAAAGACAAAGGAAATTAAATTTAGGATGCTTAATTTTCCGCTTCTCGTGTTCTGTTAAAAAATGACTGAGTTATCGAGTCAATCGCGATGGTTGAACGTGATACACATCTGAAACTTTTGTTGAAATCGAAATGAACCCAGTCAATGAGCTAACCGCATACGGTCGTGTTTCGATTGGCTGAATATGATACGGTGTCAAGGTGTCAAGAAGCCCTATCCACAAACCCCCTTAAGTCATATTTAAGGGAACAATTCAAATATAATTTTCCGTGTGAAAATCAATATGTTATATTCTAGATATAGTAAAATAAGAAGTACCATTTGATTCTTTACTTCATCAAGACCATTAAGACAACATTAAATTAAATTAATTATCAACATAGATCTAATTAAAGAATTTAATGATTTTGAGAATTTTGAGCTTTGCGCTATGGGCCCGTAACACTGATATTGACTATTGTACACTTTGTACATCATCTTTCAAATAAATGTTTTTTCCATTGCCCATACTTTCCTTATATACAACAGTCAAGGCTAATCGTTTTCTTAAATACAGACACCACCATCCTTGAGAATTAATCTCTTACTGTTATTTATTTAGTTTACAATAATAAAAGCATACACACAATTTGCACGAAAACCACAATGTATTTATAAGATAAAGTAATAGTACCTCATTTATTATGCCACTAGTGCACATTAACGTTGAAGGTGATGACCCAATTTTGAAGCGTTATTATACCACTGACCGATAACACA
Source organism: Congeria kusceri (assembly GCA_027627225.1). Classification (NCBI taxonomy): domain Eukaryota; kingdom Metazoa; phylum Mollusca; class Bivalvia; order Myida; family Dreissenidae; genus Congeria; species Congeria kusceri. Next base: position 17,842,524 of record CM051030.1, on the reverse strand, counting down.
AATTAACTCCTCCCACTTTCTGTAATATATTGTCCCTGACTGATAACACTTTTTAGCTCCGCCCATATTAACGCATATCATGCTACTGTGGCACGTGCAATGATTCTTTAGTCCCGCCCACTTCTCGGAACTACTTTTTATTGGAATGGAATGTCGCTTACTTCGTTAAAATGTACACAAAGAATATATCTATACATTTATAACATTTTAATTCACAAAAATAATATTATAATGTACTGAAACAAAAGATTCAAACATTATTCAATTTACAAAAATTCAGTTATCACGACAAATAAGCGTTATGCAAAAACAATAAGTCTTCAGCATGGAAAACCTGTCGATAAAATCGTCAAAAGCTGATATTTTTAAAAGGTGGAAAATTACAATCAGATATCACAAAAGTTTAAATTCATGAAAGAATTGGATGTCATTTTGTGCCTGTTAATTTTATCTATACAGAAAAAATAGCGAAGAATATGAAACTAAATCAGACCATACATTTGAATTTCAGTTGAAAGGGACTGCAAAGTAGCTAATGATTAATCACTACATATACACAATTACATAGGTTCAGGGAAACCATTGTAAGTTACAGTGCAGTGTAAGTGTATCGTCACGGCATCCGTTTCGGACGTACATGAGTTTCAAAAGTTTTTGTTTACATCGTACTAACCTCTCGTTAAACGAAATTTGGCGCATGATTTATGCACACTTTGTTAACAGATCGGAATTTCGTCGGCTGCATCTTTTTATTCACATATATGGAGATCAGAAAGTTTAAGTTTAAACTGTATAAAAATTCTAATGTAGTTGAAAAATATTCTTCTCAGTATTTTGCCATATTTTATTATTTTTAGACAAATTCTCCATTTCCACGAATTGATGTCAGTCATTTATGTTTCAATGTGACGTAACATACAACATTTGGTACAGGGTGCTTCCAAAATACGAGAACAAGATTATTTATCACCTACATATTCGTTATGAATTGTTCCTGCGCTCACGATCAATACTAATTTTATCACAGCATCATTAACCTGATAACACAAAATATAGGTCGACATATTTCCCCCAAGTCATGACAGATCACTACAGAATTAGTAAAAAAAGAGTCTACCAGTTGAAAGTGTTGCAAATAGGTTTAATATTCATGTAACAACACTTGAAGTTGAGTTCCCCGACATATAAATACTCCGCAGAGTCAACGAATTTGTGTTCTTACTGCAGTGTGGAGGAGTAACCAAATGTTATATAATATTACAAAAAAGTTTATTGTTGTTTTTTTATTAAATGAAATAAAACAACAATGGAACAGTTTTATAGTTTGAACATTAATTATCAGCTTGCTATAGACTCACTTTTGCACATACCCTATACACCGTCCGAAACTGATGACGTCAGTCCCGTTTAGGCAAGAAATGGGTACCGCCATGTTTGTTGTTATTTTGACAAGTTATAAACAAAATACATTGTATTTTGTTGTATAATATGTTATAAAACTTTTAACAGCTTTTTTATGTGACAAAACATTTCATCCTCGGAGCCTAATGCACGGAAAAGTTCCATTTGATTGCTAACATCGTCCGAAACTGATGCCACCAGGATAAGTCTTATAAAGGAACAAGCTACTAAAATCATGTTTTTGTGTCACTTTAATACAAATGCACTGTTTTAGAAAAATACTATTATGAACAGTTATGTTAAACAGACAACTGAATTTAAATGTTCTAATCATACAAAATCAAACAATCTAGCCAGGTAACAATCTAACAATATTTTTTTTCATCGGTAAAAGTTAAAAAAACATGATTTAAGAATTTTTGGTCAATTCAACAAAAATAAACTCTTACTTTTCATCAGAAATTCAAATACATCTAGGTTGATTCACAATATATCAATCTACTTCTAAATGAAATGTAAAAGTTAAAGAAAAACATGTGGCATTAAAATTAAAAACAATAGGTTTAAGTGAAATAAAAAGCAGAGAAGTCAATGTGTTTTAAATAACTTCAGTCCAACATAAAAAAGGGGAATACATGAGGAAAAGAAACTGAGGGAAAGGATGCACAACCAATAGAAGAACATGGAATTGGAAAAATATACATGATGGTCAACAAGAAATTTTTCAATTTACTGTAAAAACAACTAATAAAATGTTTGGAACTCATAGACAAGATAATCTGCCTTTTGACACAGTAACGCATGTCCACTAGAAAGAGTCTTACATGTCACATCAATAATTGTACTGTTGCAACAACTTTCACATGTCAATTCTTTGCTTTTACTGGATGTCAACCTGAAAATATTAAAGAAATTCAGTCATTTTTTGAAAATAACACAATAACAAGAACAAAACAACATATGTATATATATGATTTAAATAATTCTATAAATATTAAAATATTTGGCTCTAAAAATTGATGTTTATTGAATAAGCAAGGCCAAGTCCAACTCAAAGGATAATGTGCACTCAGTCTCAAGCCGGTATTACCAGGACACTCACCAATTGCTGACTCCATCAGGAAGTACAGAAACTTTATGGTAACCATCGTTGTCCCACGAATATTTTGCAACTCAGCCTCAACACACTATGTGAGTCCACATCACAATCACAGCAAGCTGCATCTTTAATTCCTTGCAATTGCGTTCCTCACCCACTTTGACATCAAACGTGGGGGATAGTTTTTCAGAGCAATCGTCAATATGTCAATTTTGAACGCATTATGCACTGATGGAAATGTTGATTAAAACGACCTCATTTGCTTATAAATCCAATAATTTTTTTCACTTTTAAATCCGCTGTTGTTGTTTTTTGTTTTGTACGTTGTTGAATGTTCACATAACACGAAAACTTTTGAAAAGTCGTTCATGTCACCTGCAGTAAACTTCTTCTTTGTGCTAATAGATACAATGAGGTAAATCTATTTGTATTGTGGACAATGTTACAAGGAGTAACAATTTCTCGCTTCAAAATTTTGTTGATTGATTAAATGTGTGTAAAATGTTATTGCTGATGATTTTATATAGAACTATTTTTTCATGCGTAACTATGCATCGACGCAAGTAGACGTCAACAGGCTGTTCCATTTGCATATTGTGTTGTACTGTAAATTACTCAATGTTTGTGATTATTGTTAATTTTATTTTGTATTATGAAAATAACATTTGCAAAAAAGTGGCATAATAAATAGAATATATGGTTGGTGAGTTTTGATATCATGAGCCTCGCCTTTTCCTACGCCGTATCGGACTCGTCGGATATCACATGACATCAAAACTCACCAACCATATATTCTATATATATATAGCCTGGGAAGAGATTTAATTAATAAGTAAGTACATGTATATAGCTTATACCTGTAATTGACGATACTCTTTTTTATTTATAACCACGCCTTACTTAGGTCAAACCCTGAAAATCACCGTTGACAGTATACGAATGGTTTTACACGACAGGTCCGTTAAAGAATTCAGTCCTTGCTTTATGAATGGCTAAACACATTGTCAAGCTAATCTCTTCGAATGGTCAATTGATACAGTTGAAATACAACCGCAAACTTATGGGAATGACTTGCAGAAGGCATTTTTTGTTTCAACAACTAAGAACCCAAGCTAACCGTTTGAATTCTTGGTCAATCGTGGTAAAGCGTTAGGATATGCCAATCGTGGTAAAGCGTTAGGATATGCCAATCGTGGTGAAGCGTTAGGATATGCTAATCGTGGTAAAGCGTTAGGATATGACAATCGTGGTAAAGCGTTAGGATATGCCAATCGTGGTGAAGAGTTAGGATATGCCAATCGTGGTAAAGCGTTAAGATATGCAAATCATGGTAAAGCGTTAGGATATGCTTATCGTGGTAAAGCGTTAGGATATGCCAATCGTGGTAAAGCGTTAGGATATGCCAATCGTGGTAAAGCGTTAGGATATGCCAATCGTGGTGAAGCGTTAGAATATGCCAATCGTGGTAAAGCGTCGTGATAAAGCGTTAGGATATGCCAATCGTGGTAAAGCGTTAGGATATGCCAATCGTGGTAAAGCGTTAGGATATGCCAATCGTGGTACAGCGTTAGGATATGCCAATCGTGGTGAATCGTTAGGATATGCCAATCGTGGTAAAGCGTTAGGATATGCCAATCGCGGTAAAGCGTTAGGATATGCCAATCGTGGTAAAGCGTTAGGATATGCCAATCATGGTGAAGCGTTAGGATATGCCAATCGGACCTCCATCTGAAAAAAATCGCCTTATATACAAATACACACCCATAGTATTTATATAACTAAATATTGAACAGTAAATGTAAATACCAGTAGTCATCAATGCATAAGGATATTGATGAGATCGGTTAATTTTGTTTTTACATGTATATAGTTAAGAAATAGTTTTTAACGAAATATGAACATTGACATGTAGCTTTAAGTTAATCACATTGTTTTATTCACAGTTCATCCCTTTTTGTACTGCAGCTTGAATCGAAAAATGTTAATGTGTTTATTGAATGGTTTGCTGAGCTGTTACAAAAACTATAATGTACTACTTCAAAGAAAATTATTTAAAGATTCAGTTACTTAAACATGAGTAAACGAGCACAGGTTTTCTTCCGCGTTTTATGTGCTCTGTTGAAAATATTTGCCTTTTTGAGTAAGATTCGATTGTACATGGCGTCTTCAAATAATGATAGCAGATAAACAATTTAATAATTTGCTCAAATTGTTTATAAAACAGGCAAATAATTGCCACTAGATAATCATCCTTACTCTTACTTGTCATTGGTGCTTCAAAAAGTTTATACTGTGCTGTCTTTTTTTACATTCGACATTTATTAATAAATATATAATTAGGCTGTAATCGTGGTTCTATTTAATTAAACATATCCATTATTTGATTATAGTTATAATCGATTACCGGAGTACTTATAATATATATCAAATAGTTTTTCTTTGTTTGCCAATCTGATATTACTTAGAGGTCAACCAAAATTTCTCTGTGTTTCAAGTTTCTTTTATTTAATCTCCTTTCCTAATGGAAGTTTTTCACATAATGGCCTCATATTTTCAGATGCCAACGCACTTTCCATATCGGTCTAATATGCAAAATTGTATTTCGACCACAAACATGTACGTCCGGAACCATTATAGGTCAGGTTCATACCCTACTGTTTCCCAAAACAGTCTCTGCACCTGTAAAATACCCAAAACAACGTAAATGATCCGCTAATGGACGAACACAGCAAAAGTTAAGACGTTTGACATTGATAAGTGTAACCGACATTTTTGTCATTTAGCAAAATGTATTAGTTTTCGAATTATCACCATTTGGAAGACATTCTCAAAGAAATTGGATAACACACAAAGGTGTATGTGTTAACGGGCTGGTAACTAACTAACGCATCGCTTTACCCTTTGTTGGTGAACATACGGCTGTAGTTTGCAAATGCAATGGTGTTTATATATTATTATTATTGTTTATTATTATATACATTGATACACATCTATCAAATAAATACAATGCATCGGTCAATAGCATACAGGTTCACATACATAAACATATATTTATAATGTCAATAAAACGTGTATAAATTCACAGGGAAATATGTTCTATGCATATTAAATAATGTCATACATAACTTTTCTGCAAATACTTACGCATAGTATAAAAATTCGTTTTGGTAATACAATTAATACGTAAATCCTTACATGATATAATTGTTTTGGAGAGACACTTCAATCGTAATATGATTGTGTTCTTAATTGAAAGGCCTTAAAAATATAAGTCGCAAGCCTTCTAACAGTCGATTCGTTTGTCGATTTCATTAGTTCAATATATTTCATCATATTGGCATTTTGCCAGAAATATTTACCTATATATTGTTTACGAAAATCTATAAATACTGGCCATTGTAATAAAACGGAATTCGTCCTCTAGTACATAACAGTGTTTACATTTTCTTTCATTGTATGGTATTTTGTTCGGCTTATGCCATCTGCCTGACTCAACTTCTAGTATATGGACTGAAACTCTCAAACGTGTTAAGGCAATTCTGAACTTTGGTAAGTTTACATATTTGAAATATAACTGTAATTCGAAATTCGGAATAAACTATAATATGTACCTCTAGTTGTATTTAAAAGTTCCGCAGACCAATTTTGTTTATAAATATATGAAATTCTTTGTTTAACATTTGACATAAAGACATTAACATCACCAACACCCTGAAAGTACCATACTTCGCTAAAACCTAGACTGTCTGATACATTTTAAACATTTTTACCCAAGACACTTTTTCTGGGTACGTTTCAAAATCATTTAATAACATCTTATATATAACTTTGACATATTTAACATCATTGCACTGTATAATTTTTATCCAATAGTTTATAACTTTAACATATTGATAGTAAATAAGCGTTTTTCGCCCGAGCGTCCGTATATAAAATTATTTTGTGTCTGTTGTCTTACTCCTAACAAAGTTTTGCAAAAACGCAAGTGTATTCTTTCTATGCATTTACTGTTATTTAAGCCCCATACATCACTTCCATAATTTAGAATAGGTTGAAAAAGTTTGCCAAATAAATCTAAACAGTGACTAACTGAAATGTCCGGAAACTGGATTAGATTTGCTTTAAGCTTATAAATTGTCTTAAGGGCCTGACCTGCTAGTGCTTCATATGTAACTGAAAAAGATCCGCCTGTGGTAAAAACTATTCCGAGGTATGTAAATTTGTTTACAATTTCAACTCCTTTCCCTGATATAAAAACGTTAGATTTCGTTTATTTTACTTTTTTAAATATCATTATTTTTGTGTTATTTACATTGACTGACAGTTTCCATGTATTGCAATAATCTTGAAGTAAATTTAAACCATTTTGAAGTCCAGTCTCCGACTCTGCAAAACTAACAATATCGTCAGCATATAATAACAAAAACAATTCAAGCATTTCCATTTAGACGCCTTCATAGTTATTCAACATAAAATGCTCTTCAATGTCATTTAAATACATAGAAAATAAAAATGGCGACAAGGATTAGCCCTGTCTAACTCCCAACATACATGTAAAATATTCATTACTTTCTTCGTTGTTTAATTTTATTTTCAATTTAACATTATTACACATCGAATTAATTATATTCAAAATCTTTCCTCTAACCCCTAATTTAATTAGCTTGTACCAAATATTTTCTCTCACACCAAAATCAAAAGTCTTTGTAAAATCGATAAATACCGTATATAATTTCATATTCTGGTTAAGGACATGAGTGATAAGGCCATGTAATACATAGATGGTATCAACAGTACTCATATGTTTTCTAAATCCCGCCTGCGCTTCAATATATACGTTAAAATTTTCACCCCAGAAATTTAATCTACTGTTAATTATTTTACAGAAAAATTTCACAATAGTACTTTAAAGTGTTATTCCTTTATAATTTCCTGTGTCATCTAAATTACCCTTTTTGTGTAGTGGAACAATATGACCCCCCCCCCAAGAATCTGGAAAATATACCAATGGTAAACACTTTATTAAAAAGTGCATGTAATGCTTTTAGGAAGTTTTCATTTTTAATACCATGTTTTAGAAATTCGTTTATGATAAAAGCCGGGCCTGCAGATTTACCGCTTTTTAATTAGCTGCACGCTTTAGTAATTTCTGGAAAAGAAATTTCTATATTTAGTTCCTCAAACATTACATGTAATTCACCATCCAAATACCGTTCGTTAAAGTATAGGACATCCTCGTCAGGCTGAAAAAGTGTGAATCTGGATCATTGACTGATATTAAATACAATAGAAAATCGTTTGCCTTTAAGACCTTAGATTTGTGATGCCTCACTGAATTATTTCATAAATTCCAATATGCTTTAGCATTTAAGTATATATGCTGCTCTAATTTTTTTGTATCTTCCCTATCATAATCGTATTTTTTTTTCTTATCAATGATTTATATTTACTTCTAGCAGCTATCATCGAATTTCTATTTTCCTCAGACTTATCGTGCCTACAGTTACTTAAATATTTATCGAAATCAGACTTTGTTTGTTTACACTCTTCGTTGAACCAATTATTAGAATCACGTTTATTACCTTTAATATCATGGTTTATTCTACAATTCATTTTAAATAAAGGCGAACATACACCCTCAATCACATCACATAAACATTTTAACCAATTGTCTATATATAATTCGCAATCGTCACTACATATATCAGTACAAATATTATGCAACATTTCTTTAGTGTTATTTTCTGTAAGTGATTGTAAATATGCATTTTTTTTGTTGGAGTCCCATTTAAAAACAAACGGCACACGAGTGAAATCATTGGTAATATTTTGTTACTGGACATCATCACTATTGAAAACCGTTGTGTTTGTTTTGCTACGCATACAACATTGTACAACACAATGATCAGATAAAATAGTAGGTTCTAACACTTCACCCCGGTTTATAGACTAAAAAAGAGACGGCGTACACATAACTAAATCGATATCACTACATCCCCTACTTATGTATATTTACTTATCTGTCTATCTAATCCTAATCTCCCATTTGCTACTTTTAAACCCGTCATTTTACAAAATTCCAATAATCAATTTCCATTTTAGTTTACAATTCTGTCCTGGCTTACTCTCAGTAATATGATATCAGGAATATAATCATCAGGTAACAGATCAAAACGTAACAGGTCATAATTATTTACATAATCATGTTTTAAACCGATTCTTGAGTTAAAATTCCCACAAATAATAAATGTGCATTGCTTATTCAAAATATTTTCAAAATACAGCATTTCAGTTACGATTAAATCAAATATATTGTGATTATTAAACATTTCTCTACCTCTTCCGTGTGGTACATTATATGCTAAACATAATAGTATATCGAAGTCATCATTAAACAGATCTCCCTTTAATTTTAACCATATAATACAATCGTCATTGTTTTTCACAAATTCGATTTTATGATCAGCTACATAAATCATTACCCGACCGCTAGCCCGTTTAGTCCCTTTAAGATGTGTACTTCTACTTAGCATATTATAATGAAAACCATCAACATCATAGTTATACAAAGAATTCGACCATGTTTCAGTCGATAGCAATATTTCATTCTCAACAAAAAGTGTGTTCCTTTCATCTGACAATAATTTGTTATAGCTTTTCCCAATAAGGCCCTGCACATTTAATAAACATATTTTAATTCCCGAGTTCTCTACACAACTGTCCTGTTTTTTACCGTTACTTCGCTCGGATCTAAACACGATGTCCCCGTGCTATTTACAGTTTTGTTACCGGCCTGGATTTCACCTGTGCGCCGGTTCGTTTATTTCGCGTTACTTGTGTTTCTATACGGTTGTGCGGACTGTGACATTTTAACACGTGTTGTTTTTATTTGTTTCACACTGTGAGTTGTATCAGACTTTGTGCCCTCATTCTTCTCGAATGAAATGTGTGTTTTCTTCGTATTGGGCACTAAGTTATTTGCACTGGAATATGCTTCGTTCACAGGTAAGCATTCCATTTCGATGTTTTCGATACGGTCCGCGCTATTTGTCCTATTTCTAGGTTTGTTTACATTTTCGCGGGCGTTACCCTCATTTGATTGTTGACTTTCTTGCGTTTTCAGGAAAACTTCCTAATTTTGTATATATATATATATATATATATCAAGGTATAGTATGCCGATGAATGAATCAATGAATCAATCATCCAGTCATAATATTGTTTAAACATTCCTGCCATATCTAACAGCAGGCTCCCTCGGGTTTTCGTGATCCACAACTAGATTAAGGAAGAAAGATAATTATATAGACTATGTTATCTTACATTTCAAATTTCCTGTTTGCAGATGTTATCTTCTATAGCTTTCGAAAGTGTGTTTAAACTACCCTTCCGACTGAATTGTGCTATTGATGCCAAATAATGCTTTATGTCAATGAGTTTAACAACCGTATTATTTCGTCTTTAGATTGGCTGACTATGATACGCGGCATTCATTAATGCTGCCTCCTGTACCTCACGCAGAATAATTTTTTATTTGTTAATGATATTTTTGCTGTTTCCCCACTTTCACATCATCCTCTTAAATATTGTCACAACCATCAGTGAATATATTCTGTCGTAATCACATCAATTCCACATTTTATAAATATCGTCAGGTCATCATCATCATCGCTCTATATTAAAAACAATCATGGCCAAACCTATACCATACCTACAATACAACAACGGCACATTTAATTTCCAGAAAGTTGACATGAAAGGCATATGTAAGGACTGCCCGTGATTCCACATAAGCGCAGAGCAACAAATCGCCTGTTTGTATATCAAAAGTCCGTTTGTTTTACTGCATGGTTATCATTGTAGCTAGACTTAAAAAACCCGTCTTAAAAACAAACGCGATAGCGATAACGTTCCCTGACGTAGAAGGTTTATCTGCGTTTCCACTTTAGTCAAGAATGCACATAGAATTTCATCGGATAAACAGTTAATCTTCTTTACAAAACCAACAATGGGTGTCCAACGTTTGAAATTGCAAATAACAAGCGACGGAAGAATATTAATCTTTCACTTAGGCTTTCGCGATCACTGAACAAACCTGGAAAGGTATAAAAGGTATAGACAACCTATGATTCCCAGCATCTTAACCGCCTTTTGTGAATATATATTACTAATTACCATTATATATTGAACTGAAGTCCATTCACAACTTCTTGTGCACAGTTGCCATTAGACAATAGTAAGGTGTTCTGCTAGTGTCATAGCGATTTTCACTAGAAATCCAAACCACGATTGCACGATGACACGATGGTACGATGACACAATAGTACGATGGTGGGATGATACAATGACGATGGCACGATAATACGATGGTACGATAACGATAACACGATGGTACAATGACGATGGTGCGATGGTATGATGGTGATTGCACGATGACATGATAATACGATGGTGATAGTGGGATGCAATATCGTGCCGTCGTCATCGTACCATCGCCCTATCGCCCCATAGCCATCGTGCCATCGTACCATGTTATCATAAATTAATCATTTAATTGAGAAATATTGTCGATTAAATGAGAAATATCCTACTTATATCCTACCTATACTTTTTAATATATACTTAATAATATGATAGACTAGTTAACACTCCACCATTATGTGATAATGAAATAAATGAGGATGTTGATGAACTCAAATGAATTTACTTTGTTTGTTTATGTTTGTAACGCCAGACTTCGGGTTCTATAGTTAACGCGTTCTCAATAGTTGCCACATGTGCCTTTTTACATCTTAGCTTCCTTTCAAATCGCCCGTGAATCCTTTCTTACCCGTGTTATTGTTGTTAAAGAATGTCTTCAGCTAACAAGAAAACAGTACAAATGAAGCTCAACGATTGGCCAACATCAACTTCCTTAATGTCAGCTCAAGTGAGTTAATAGGGCATATTTCGGAATCGCTGAACCAAAAAATCTCTTAGCACAAAGTATCGTATTTTTATTCACTCGTTGTGTTTATAAAAGCGGGGAGTGTAAGCAATACTGTTATTGTTAAGTGAACACTTACAGACTACACGTGTATGTATACTACTACTACTACTTCTACTGCTGCTGCTGCTGCTGCTGCTACTACTACTACTACTACTAATACTACTACTACTACTACTGCTACCACTAATACCACCACTACCACCACTACCACCACTACCACCACCACTACCACCACTACCACCACTACCACTACCACCACTACCACCACTACCAAAACTACCAAAACTACCACCACTACCACCACTGCCACCACTACCACCACTACCACTACCACTACCACTACCACTACCTCTACCACTACCACTACCACTACCACTACCACTACCATCACTACAGCTGCTGCTGCTGCTGCTACTACTACTTGTATTTTGTTCGAGCTTATTATCTTATGCAAACGGAATTATATACATGCCAGTATACAAGTCAATTTGCAAGGGCCAGAATAACCAATAGTGATTCTCAGCCAAAGATCTATAAATAAACATATTTATTAATAGTTTAAAATTAATAATTGCGGTAATCTGTTGTCAAAATATTCAGAATGAGAATTGGTAACAAGAAAAAACACTTTCGCAACAAGTCAAATATGACCGATGTAGCGCATTAATGTGGTGGTCTTATTCCAGGACAGTCCGGTAAATATTTCGGTTACATACAAGCAAATAGTGCAATTATTGGTGTCATTAGTTTAACGTTTTTTTTAATTATAAATTGACGTTTTCAAAACTGTAATTGTAATAAATCACATGACATTCCCAATATAATACATATTAATACATTATCTTAAATGATTAAAAACGCAAGACAACGGGTGTAAAATTTTGCTGTTTTGAAGAAGGGCCCTTGTTTCGCTTTACTGACTAATAGCCTGCACAGAAAATAAGTAGTTTTCCGCGATACCTGCTTTGGAAATTACTCTCTCAAAAATAACCGTTGCAGTACGCAAACAGTCTGAAAAGAACAACAACAACAACTACTACTACTACTACTACGACCACAACTACATCAACAACAACAACAACAGCAGCAGCAGCAGCAGCAGCAACAACAACAACAACAACAACAACAACAACAACGACAACGACAACTACTACTACTACTACTACTACTACTACTACTACTACTACTACTACTACTACTACTACTACCACTACTACTACTACTCCAGATTATCTTTGAAATATTATTATTATTATAACTTCTATTACAAAATACGTCTGAGTTCAATAATAATAGCTATAATATTGATAATTATTGTAAGTTGTAATTGTAGGCAGTGGTGCAGTTCAACATTTATACTCCACAATTATGAAACAGATTATCATAATACTAATGCAAACCAGTAAATTCTACTTCACTTTTTAAAGATATTATCTTAAAACGCATACGTGTATATTAATATGTCACAAAACAAGACAGTCCTATATATTGTGGTTCATCATGCTTTTTTTAATATTGTACATTCATTTATGACACATGATGTCCTTTTTGGCAATGTTCGATGACGAAGTTAGTATAACTGTTGAAACACGGAGGTGTATCGCCATCAGTTGTGCTTTTCATTACGTACAATCTTTAAGTATGTTCAAAAACATTTAACAAGGCGCTTCTGCATTAACATTTTAAAGAAAATTATGATACTGATCGTTATATTAAGTTTGTATATTATCAGTTTTCCACGACAACAGTTTTACTTAAACATTTACACTGACACACATATATGATCAATATACAGCTGCAACATCAATTAACATATTTTGTCACAGAGTTGGGGTTTGTAACGGGGAACTTTTATTTGGTGTATTTTAAACTTTTTATACGCCCGTTTGAAAAACGGACGTATTATGGGGACGCCCCTGGCAAGCGGGCGGGAGGGTCGGGGGAAAAACTTTGTCCAGAGCTTATCTCTGTCCAGCATGGATGTAGTTTTGAATAACTTTGCAGAAGTGACATGCATGATGAGACGGTGTGCTGCGCGCAAGATCACCAGGTCCCTATGTCCAAGGTAAAGGTCACAATTCATGGTCAAAGGTCAAATATGAGAAATAAATCATTAACACTTTGTCCGGAGCATGATTGTGTCCAGCACGGACGGATTTCCAAAAAACCTAGCAGATTTGACAAGCATGATGAGACTGAGTGTCGCGCAAAGGATCCAGATACCTAGGTGCAAGGTCAAGGTCACAGTTCAAGGTCAAAAGTCAAATTTAAGAAATTAATCCTAAATACTTTGTCCGGAGCATATCTTTGTCCAACATGAATGGATTTCCAAATAACCTGGCAAAAGTGACAAGAATGCTGAGATGGAGTGTTGCGCGCAAGAATCACGTCTCTAGGTTTAAGGTGAAGGTTACAATTCAATGTCAAATGTAAATCTAAGAAAACAATCCCTAACTCTTTGTCCGGAGCATATGTATGTCACGCACGGTAGATTTTCAAATAACTTGGCAGCAGGGACAAGTATGGTAAGACAGAGTGTCGAGCGCAAGAGCCAGGTACCAAGGTCCAAGGTCGAGGTCACAATTTAAGGTCAAATGTCAAATGTAAGAAGTCAATACTAAACATTTTGCCAGGCACATATTTTTGTCTAGCATCGATGGATATTCCAACTACCCGGCAGAAGTGACAAGCATAGGGAGACGAAGTGTCGCGGCCAAGAACCAGATCCCTAAGTCCTAGGTCAAGGGTACTATTCAAGGTCAAGTTTAAAAAATCAATATTTAGCACTTTTTCCTGAGCATATTTTTGTCCAGCATAGATAGGTTTTCAACTAATTTGGCAGAAGTGATAAGCATGGCGAGCGGAATGTCGCAGCCAAGAACCAGGTCCCCATATACAACGTCAAGGTCACAATTCAGAGCCAAATGTCAAATATAAGAAATAAATCCTTAACACTTATTCTGGAACAAATCTTCGTACAGAATGGATAGATTTTCAAATAACTTGGCACAAGTGACAAGAATGGTGAGTTAAAGTGTCGCGCGCAAGAACCAGGTCCCTAGATCCTAGGTCAAGATCACAATTCAAGGTCAAAGGCGTAGTGTTGGCGCCAACTTTTCGTTTCCGCTCTCAAACTCATGAACGAATTGAGCTATTGTAACGAAACTTCATACATAGATACCTTATTGCAATACCTCGCTTGAAATTGCATATGTGTGGGTGGGGTCAAGGTCACTGTTACTGAAATAGAAACACGGTTTCCGTTCAAAAATTTGAAAACGCAATGATAAATATTAATGAAACTTAACACAAAGACACCTTATATCGAGACCTCGCTTGGGATTGCATATGGGGATGACGTGGTCAAGGTCAAGGTCACTGTTACTAAAAATAGAAAAACAGTTTATGCTCAATAACTTGAGCATGCACTGAGATATTTTAATGGAACTTAATACATAGATACTTTATATTGAAACCTCGCTTGGATCGCATGTGGGGTGGGTGGGGTCAAGTTCACTGTTATTAAAGTACAAAAACGGTTTCCATTCAATAACTTGAGAACGCATTGAGATTGTTTAATTAAACTTAATACATAATACCTTATATCAAGACCACACTTGGGATTGCATATGGGGTGGGTGGGTTCAAGGTTCAGATCGCTGTTACTAAAAATAGAAAAACAGTTTCTGCTCAATAACTTGAGCCTGCATTAAGATATCGCTTGAGATTGTATATGGGATAGGTGGGGTCAAGGTCAATGTCACTGTTACTTGAACTGGAAAAATGGTTTCCCTTCAAAAACTTGAGAACGAATTGAGATATTTCAATGAAACTTCATACATAGATACTTTATGTCCAGACCTTGCTTGGAATTGTGTTTGAGATGGGTAGGATCAAGGTCAACGTCACCATTACCAAAAAAAAAAAAAAGAACTTCTGCTCAATAACTTGAGAACACATTAAGATATTTTAACGAAACGTCATACCTGAATACCTTATATTAAGACCTTGCTAAGGGTTGCTTATAGGGTGGGTGGGGTCATGGTCAAGGTCACCATTACTGAAAATAACAATAACGGTTTCCTCTCAATAGCTTGAGAACACATTGAGATCTTTTAATGAAACCTCATTCATATATACCTTATATCTAGACCTCGCTAAGAATTGCATATGACGTGGATGGGGTCAAGGTCAATGTCACCATTACTAAAAATAGACAGACAGTTTCTGGTCAATAGCTTGAGAAGGCATTGGATGATGTAATGAAACTGTAGATACCTTATATCTAGACCTCGCTTGGGATTGCATATGGGGTGGGTAGGGTCAATGTGAAGGTCACCATTACTAAAATTTTTATTTTTGTGGTGACATTAATGCATTTTTTTAACAAAAAAGTTTCCTGGGAATTTCCTTGTTTCTTGTTTATTTTGTCATCTTGATTATAGATTTACGAATACATATGGAATAGTTTTGATAGCTCAACTCACCACACAGAGAGAGGCTTTGAAGATGAATAAGATACACAAATACCATATATCTACCTTATTGGTTTTTGAAACTTGTTTCTTTTTAGTATTTGAATCTTTACCGAAACAACGCTTCTTTGACGGGCGTATCTTTGTGACAATGGTACTCTTGTTTACATATAAAGTCATCGAAATGACAAAGTATATTTATTACTTTTCGCAAAGGGATATGTATAGGTTTCTGCTATTAGTAAAATTATTCATATTTATATTTTGCCTACTGGTGCATACGATGGCAACTACACATACGTAATATATATTGTTGTTCATAAAATTGCTAATGAACATTAAAAATGTTTAACCAAATGACACAGAGTGAAATGTGCAAAAATTATCATTTGATTGGATTCACAGTGAAATGGTTGGAATTATATTCCCTGCTGTTTTCGTATTTTCACCACGTTGCATGAAATGAATTGTTAGCATATCCCAGAGTGAAATGTTGTAAATCGTGTAAAATGAAGCGGGATGTCAGTCATAATTGTTTTATATTCTGCTAATAGCAATTGTATTGAGTAAACATTTGATTTGCATATCATTCTTGTTATTCTTCTCGCCAGGTACTGTGAATGCGGTACGAGCATTCGCCTTTCTGGGTATGTTTGCAGCAATGACAGGAGCCGCTGTTGTGGCCGTACTGTGAATGTTCCTCGTGAAAGACAAGCAGATCATCTACTTTGTTACTGTTGGACTGTCAATAGGAGCAGGGAAGTCATATTTTGCACAACGTACAGTTTTTCAGAAGAGAAGATTGAATGATACTTATAAAATTATTATTTTAAATTTCAGAAGAAATACGCCACTTAAAACGATATTATTTTATTGATGTTGTCGTTATAACACGGATGACGATGATGATCATATGGAGTCTAAACTTGTTATTATTGTATGTACAGAGTTTTATGAAAACACTATGATTATTTTAAGAACTGTTTTACATTTAAGATTTTGTTTGATGGTAGCCTTTGCCATTTTCGCAAGTAAGACCAAGGCACTTGAAAGCCAAACAAAGACATACGTAGGAGGGTTCGCCCTGTGCATGGTATCTTGGTAGTTCAAGCTGGATCCAGGCAGGGCTGTTTTTTCTGCATGGACGTCTGCCAGAGGCTGCATAAACTCGAACATGTTTACAAATTATGTAACATTTGAACATAGACTACACAATACTTTACAATATCATATTGTAAATATTACACATTATAATTTAACCATTAGTTTCCTTTTGTTAATACAGTTGTGGTTTACAAATGTCAATACAATCTTGTTTCGCCAACATTATATTAAAAATAATTCGATTTATCGTTGTTCATCGACCAATAAACAACGATTTGGGGTTCTGATGCTTAGGAATTAAACTACGAGGGCGTTAGCCCGAGTGGTTAATATCCACGCATCAGAAAGACAAAGAGTAATTTATTGGCCGACAAACAAAGATAATGCGAACATTATTTCGGTTCTAACATGATTTGACAAATTGTGTTTGCAATTGTAATGAGATCTCCATTTTACTATCGGTCACTCAGAATCGGGACTACTTTTTGCGTTGTTTATTTGGTACTTAAACAACAATAATTGTGAACTTTGTATATAGACAAATTAGCTAGTGTTATGTTAGAATCATTTGAACCACGAATGACACAAAACCAAATTAATCAAATTATTTTACACATGCCATAACATACTACTACTGTTGCAACAAATCCTTTCTTTGTCATTATAAAATCAACCACAGTTATAGTCTCTTCCAGATACCAAATACGTTGCATTTACACGCAGTCTGTCCTTCAGTATTCACCATTATGCAATGTTTGCATATGCATGGGCACTCTTTGGAGCTACATTTAAAAGGAACGTACATATACTTGTTCGTGCACAATTTCTTAATGAAATACCATTAAGCATGTACCATGAAAAACATGAACATTACAGATTGATAATCATTTAAAGAAAACCAAACCAAATGCAGCGTATTTTATCAAAAGGAATATCACGATTTCCTCAATTTTACTTACATGAATGTTCCCCTCGTTAAGAACTATATTTAAATCGAATATACAAAATATATAAAACTGTGTTGTTTGGTATTGTTAGTAAAGAATGTTTGGCGCAACATATAGTCGACAATTAGCTGGTCAAAGAGTAAAGATGGCCAGGAAAGTATGTGTGTGGTCTGCTACCATGAATGCCTTTTTTAACATGTCAGATAACTTTCACTATCTGGTTGTATACATCTTTTTTTAATTTTATCTGATCAAAAGCGGTAATGTTTTGGAAATAAAATTACTTTCGAAAGAACTTCCTAGTTGTTTCTTCATTCACATGAGTTAGGGACAATAATGACAAAATTATCGTGTAGTTTATGGGATAAAAACTAAGACATGGTAAATTAACTAGACAAGCAAATTATTATTTTACATGACAAATAATATGTTAATAAACCCGTCTTTCTAATTTACTTTGACATATCGGCTAACACATACATGTAGTTTAATCCTTTGTACGACTTCGGGACCTATTGAGTGGGAAAAGCATTTAGAAAATGTAAACACAATATACAATATGCATATGCTATTACTATCAAAATGACATGAAAACCCTCATTAACAAACATTAGACATACATATTTAACTGTTTTAATCAGCACGTACCATGACGTTAACACAGTTTGTGAGGAATGCCGTTATTAACCAAAACATTTGAACCACTCGCTCTCAAAGAGTGAGTGACCGCACTGCCGAGTATTTAGTAATAAAGTGAACATAAGGTTTAATGCAAAAATATATTTATACAAATATCAACATAATGCTACACATCCCCATACAAGAAAAGTCATATGCAGAGATAAGGTGTATGTAAACACATGTATATTGTGTTGTTTTGTGTGTGTCAGAATTCAGATCCTATAGCATAGTTGGCTAAAACTTCAGCCCATATTGTGTTGACAATATACCTCTCTGCTGACTTGACCTTCAGTTTCCCACCTGAAAATACACAGGTACTAAAAAAGCTAAGGACCCAACAGTACAATTAATTTAGTAAACATTCCATACCATGTTGAACTTCTCATTTTTCCACGTCCTCGCGCTGTGTTCATGCTTAAAACGGCTTCACGTTCTCTGCGTCCACAAGGAAATAAAAACGTCACCTCTGAGTATTACTCGGTCATCACCACGTTAAAGGCCGTTCTCACTACAAACTCGCAGGACGTGGTTGACGTGGTAAGGACAGACACTGGTGTGGTTGGGATATAATGTTCTCGAACATTTCAGAATTAAATTCAATAGTCCTGTCGCTTTCAAAACGCAGTTTTAGGTCTAAATCCGTTTTTATTTTTTAAACCATGATAAGTGCAGACCGCAGAGAAAAGGAATTGCCCCCAAACCTTCTATTTTAAATAATTATTGTCACGACTTTGCTTGCGAAGTGCATAATTATTTTTCTGATTTCTTATTGAACCAATCACGTCCATACTGTCCAGAGAAGTTTCTGTTCTAACGACCGCGTGATTATATTTGGAATATTGCAGTTTAAAAAACAAAACAAAAACGTGTGCATTTGTCAGTCCAACGCTGAATGCCTAGACCAGTTAATCACATGCACTAAGACATGTACCACCAATCGACTCTAAGCTGACATTTCGAAATCAAGCGCATAAATTGATATATTTCAGTGAGGTCGATGTTCATCTGATCAGGCGGAGGATTGACGGGGCAGCAGAAGAGACTTCCGGGCAAAATAAAAATTGCCCTCCACGTCATGTACTTCTTATCATATGTATCATGACCCCATTGCAGTCGAATGATGGTCTGCACTCGTGACGTTTGCCGAAAAGAAGGTCCTTTTTATGATCTGGTTAAGTCGCAGGGGTATAACGGATATTGTTTTCGCAGGGTATAACGGATATTGTGTGCGCTGTGTATAACGGATATTGTGGGCGTAGTGTATAGTGGATATTGTGTGCGCAGGGTATAACAGATATTGTGTGCTCACGGTATAACGGATATTGTGTGCGCAGGGTATAACGGATATTGTGTGCGGAGTATATAACGGATAATGTGTGCGCAGGGTATAACGGATACTGTGCGCGCAGTGTATAACGGATATTGTGTGCGCAGGGTTTAACGGATATTGTGTGCGCAGGGTATAACGGATATTGTGAGCGCAGGGTATAACCGATATTGTGTGCGCCTTGCGATTAAAAGGTTTTTAGTTCAGTCCATTATTTGGGGTTGAAATAATCTTTCGCAAAAGGCATCGATAACTGGTTCTACTCATCAAACGGGCACGATATTGTTTCATTTAGCCTTTCAACACAATAGAGCTTACATTAATATGTTGAAACTGTTGGAATGTACTAACCTGTATTCCTACAAGAACAAATGTTCTGATGAGGATGACACTGTAATAGAGAAAAGACATTTAAAGTGTTAACAACTTAGTAAACCTAGATACAAAAAGCAACTTAATTGATGGCAATGGAAATTTGGAAAGATTTTGTAGCACGCGATGAAAACTTAGATTATCCACAGATGTAAATGTCAATTCCGTATTTAACAATATCGGATTCAATAGACCTATGAAAACTATACATAAAATAATCATTGGCTACACAACAAATGATGCAGCATACCAAGATATAAACAATATTTTAAGCGAAATATGTTTTACAATCTATAAAAATTACATGAAAAGTGAAAGGCGTACACGGCAAGTGAACATGACTAGCATTCTGCTATTTGGTCCATCAACGTTAGAAAAATACTACAAAACAACAAATACTAAACATCACTTATTATCCAAGCTCATAATTCGTTTAAAAGCACGGACGAGTAATTACAAATAGTTTACATTTTATACATTTATTGTTCTATCCATAATTTATAAAAGTTCACCAGTCAAATTCAACACGTATATGTCTTGCGTGTATGTGGTCAGTGACAAGCTGTTATAATGATAGAACGCTCATATACTTTTTAACAAGATCATTCTAAATTTGTTAATTTATTTTAAAAATCCACTAAGGAATGCTTATCAAACCCTTAATTCCTTCTCAACCGGCTGACAATATTCTTTTTCGCTTTCGCCAGGATGTTATAATAATGCTAGGTATTAATTAATCCCTATATACATTTTATATATTGTAGAACCCTACGTTTATGATGTAGTGTTCACACAATGATGTATGATGTTACTTGTTCCTTTATTGTCTGTATGTGATCTTTCCCAATCTATTATTTGTCCTTACACGGATTTATTATTATCATTTTATATGATGTTGTCTATGGTATGATCTTAACAGAATCCTTTCAATAATTTACAAACACATCAATAAGTCATTATTGTATTAAATAATATTCGATGTGGAAATCCAAATTACGGCTAATAGCTTAATATTTGCCCCTTATTTATACTTTGACTGTGAGACATTTGATAAATGTACATGCACAAAATGTATTTCCTCTTTTTTCGATGGTTTATTTTATTTTGTTACAATGAATTAACGACAAAGAATTAAAAATCAGTTGAACATGAACACCATAACATACGCATTAAAACAAACATTAATATATTACGTGACATAAAACTTATCTTGCAACATTTCGTCATTTGGTACATACACAAGGCTTACAATGCTGATATTGTATATATTTGATATTTGCTTACTTTTTCTTCCATTGAAGCCAAATATACAGTTTATACCATTTGATATTCATTTGAAATAAACATAATGGTTTCATTGTGTATGGACAGGAAATTGTAATCTGCTATGAACTAGCTATTTAAAATTAACAAAATAATGACAAAACCGTGACATCGTAAAAAACTTTGATGTTACTAAATGATCTGTGGCTGTCCCACTAACAAGGAATATGTTACATCAATTAATTTTCGAATGTGTTATAAAAAGCGAAGGATGATTGTAACTTGTTCAGATTTGCGGAGGAAACAGAAGCTGAAGGTAATCATGTGAGTTCTTTTTAATACTAAGTATCTATATACATTAAACAGTTACTACTACTACTACTACTACTACTACTACTACTACTACTACTACTACTACTACTACTACTACTACTACTACTACTACTACTACT
>CM051030.1:17727914-17815414 GCA_027627225.1 Congeria kusceri | reverse complement strand
TTGACAGATAAAAATATTTATTAAATATTGTGTACACTGTAATTACCAACTAGAATCAAATATATTCATAAGAATTGCCATGATCATAGAAATGTCTTGTGACTCGATTTTATTTGCGAAAGTTTAAAAATACACCGCAAACGAAAGAAGGAACACGCTGACTGAACATTGGACTCGCATATAGCTGTGCACATGCTTGCGATTATTGTGAAGTGTTTTGGCTGTAATGACGTTTTTTTACATAGTCATAATCAACTGCTGTTACTAAAATAATTATATATAAGACACATTTATTTACTTTTATAAGTGTTTTGTTATAAATTTTGACTGTCATTCCATCCTGTTTTTACAGAAAAATGTCCTATACGCACATATAAATTACATATTTTTTCTCGATGACCCCCTGTTTTCTGTTTTGCATTTTGTTAAGAATATAATTATGTAATAAATATCGGACATTCAGGAATTTTCACGGATCAGATTTTTTTCTTATAGTCAAAAACAAACTTTTATATGATTAGAAATTGTAGAATGTTTTCGTTAAAAAAAGGATGAAAAGCATTTCTTGGCAAATATATATATATTTGCACTTTGTATTGGATTGCTTTCTTACAATTAATACCCATTTTAACCAATAGGATGTCGTTATTGTTTACCAGTCAATGGTCAATACTATTGTTTTGCTTAAACAAAAAAAGCATCAACATTTTCTAAAAGGAATTCACGTTTAGGTAATTTACTTGCATTTTTCAAAAAATATAATGCGGTGACCCCCATTGTTAAGTTGTCATATGTATTAGGCATTAAACGATCTGCACAATATGTAAAAATGAAAAATTTTCACGGAAGAGGAAAAACTGTGGAATTCGTTTTTAAACATATTTTATCCCTCGAACACATATCAGTAAACCAAACGGATTGGAACAGAAGATAATATCTTCCATTATACCTCATTCCGTTTTTTTCATTATAAAATCCCATATACCCATCCTTGCATAATTTTAATAGGCCAATAACAAACTTTAGTTTACTATGTACATCTACTTTGTTCTTTGCATTACATTATTTTCGTTCCGTAAAAAAAAATATCATAGGCATGTTGAGGGTTAGAGTAAATATTGCCTCCCCCCCTTTCGGCCTCGGTTGACATCACTCTCCTCGGAGTTCAATATTTACTATACCCCTCAACTACCTATTATATTTTAATAATATGGTTCTTCTCCGTGAGCTATTTATATGACCTGACAATGCGTGAAATGTTCTGTGATAACTTTCCGAAATACGGAGAAAAAGTTTTTATTATTTAGAGCTATTGCGCAAAATACTTTCTGCCTCAGAAAAAAGTCACAATTGTTCATACACGAGTCAAATTGATGTAAACCGTTCGAAGTTAAAAAAAACACACCAAATAATTATAATAATTTGAATAAATCAAGTTACCACATTCTGCATTTAGTGTTGATTTATGCATTTTTTATACCTCACTTCGTTTTCCCATTGTAAAATCCTATATACCCATCCTTGCATACTAATAATACGCCATGGCATTTGAAAGTATTATACCCCGAGCGGGGTATAATTTTTATTAGTATACCTCACCCGTTTGTTGGCCTTCTTTGTTAATATTAAAACTAAGCAGTCAATGATTTTAAATATCAATATCACACTCCAATATCACCCGCTATGACGTCGTAGCGATAGACAGGTTTTATATGAGTTAAAAGGCGCTTATGAAACTGTGAGTAAATTACTCCGTTTTCCAAATGCGCATTATTTATTGAGAGGCCCTGTGTCGGTATGATAAAATAAATATTGCATTCTTTGAGGGCGATAGTGCATTTTGTCAACCCTCGAAAATTGCCTTGGGCAACAGTATTTCCTCGGGTTGACAAAATGCACTATCACCCTCAAAGAATGCAATATTTACATAATATACCCCCGCATCTGCCTAAAAAAAGGAACTCGTGTTTTCCGAGAAATGCTTGTACATGTAGCTAATAATCGGTAGGCGCTTTTTAAAATGTAATTTAAAAAATCAAAGTCGGTGAGCGATTGATTTTCCAATGATAAACTTTAGTTTACTATATAAGACTGGTTTATTCTTTGAATTACAGTATTTTTTTTCGGTATAATAAAATACATATAATAGGCATGTTGAGGTGTATAGTAAATATTGCCCCCCCCCCCTCGAAGAGTAATGTCCTTCGACCTCGGTTGACATCGCTCTCCTCGGGGTGCAATATATACTATACCACTTAACTGCCTGTGATATTGATATAATGTATAACTATGGATCTACTGTTTATATTACATATAGGGTTGTAACCTAATTCAAAGGTTTCATAATAAACAACTGATGCCTTACGTTTCGTAATGTCCACCTATTTCAGAACATTGGAAACTGGAAGATTAAAGCTAACATAATTTTAAAATAAACAAAGAAATGAATGTAAGACGTGTCTCACTTTTAGTATTGTATCCTGTTGCAGCTGTGGAAGGAGATTTTCAACCTATGAAATCTATTCAAATTTGGTTTGGGCTACTTGTAAAGGTAATGAAAAAATCACTGATTTTCATTGACAGCTTCGCAGTAGGATACTGTATCGTAAACGTTTGGAAACAAAATATGTGAAATATGTACATCTTGTACATAGTCACTCTCAATAACACGAACTTAAACTTCGGTCTATATTTAGTTGGTAAAACGTAAACGTTATAAATGAATACTTTTCTACAGTATTGTCGTCGATATAATCTGTTTGTTATTTAGATTTTGCTCAATACAATTAGCAGCATATTCATCTGAAGACCACAGTGTCAGTGGATGGCATTCAAAACTTATAACGCTTTAAACTTATACACTAATACACTTATACACTTATAAACAACGTTGTGTGTAACAGTATTCATATATTTTTTATAATACTGTCTTACATAATACACAGTCTGGCGTATATATGCATGATCTTGCAAAAAGTCGAATAAAACTATTACTCAAATCATATACTTCATACTTGTATTATTCTAGCTTATATGGTCGTTCACTATTTGAGTACCTATGATGTTCTTAGACCAAGCAATCGTAAACACTACGGTCAAAACTGACCACTTTAAGTTCGCGCAAGGAATCCATCGTACTTAAACTACTTTCGTAATTGTTTAATACCCATGATAATCTTATAATCTGGTTTTGTGTGTTATAATAAAACATATTTTGAAAAATAAAATAGTAAAAAGTTGCATTAGTACCTTTACACCAGATCGCTTATCCATGATTGTGACATATGCTTTTAAGGTTGTTTTTTTATAAATATTTCCGGAGCAAAGGACTTTTCCGGGACTCTTGCATTTATACAGCAAAATCACACATACACTAGGGAACCGTCTTAGTATAAAAGTCAGTGTCTGTGAAGTGATCACTGTTTATAGAATGGTGATCAAGATGCATACTAGTCATACTTTATGACCATGAAACATGCTGCCAGGATCGACTACTCTAGGTAAGCGCGTGTCTACATCTTGACGCTATACGAGTATCTTCGTCAAAAAGTAAATATTTGTATTGTTACATGTATAATAAACCACTCGTATAACAAACTGCAGGACAGTATATTTGTGCTAAAGTCTTGTTCAAGCGTATCTGGTAGATAATATATACATGTATAATTATGTCATCGGGATTGAAGAGGTTACGTTCGTTAAGAACTGAATGGAAATTAAAAAACATGTGTGTTAAGAAACTTCGTTTATTGTTTCCAAGCACGTGGGTGTTTCAAATAGTTTTACCACTGCACAACAGCATAACCGCCGCTCCTAAATGTTTACCATAGTTGGTACTAAGTCTCCTGTTTTATTGGTTAATAAATGCGTAGTACATACAATCATTACATTTTGCTTTCACTTCTTACACTACCGGTACCGCTAACGTTTTGTTATTGTGTAGGTTATTGTCTGTTTATCGCATTGGCCATATTTACCTTTTAGTATATTGTTCTACTTTTTGTTGAGCCCTGCTCATTGTTAGTTCACCCCTGCTAACTATCTGTGCTAGTCAACACAAAAATGTGGAATATTGTTTGCTAAATAAAATATATTTTGGCAAATATTCAATGACAATGGAATAGACTCTGCGTAAAAACCGTAATCAGTAGTTTAGATAAAATACTGAATTTAGCAAAATATGAGAAAATGTCAACAAAACGTCGCGGCTTTCCACCCGCCCCTTGTTTAGCAGCACCCTGTACCCTTTTGATTCTAGATTTTTCCCTTAGCTTTATCCAGCTGTAATCAGTACAATTACCTATGGAAAATAAGAGTAGCTGGTGGGATTAAATATCGATCGCATCACATCATGTCATTTATGTGCTAATGATATTTTGAAAATGTATCTTAAGCATTTAGTAGCAATCCGCACAGGCTAATCCAGGACGACACTTTTCTCCTAAGCATTTAGAAGCAATCCGCACAGGCTAATCCAGGACGACACTTTTCTCCAAAGCATTCAGTAGCAATCCGCACAGGCTAATCCAGGACGACACTTTCTCCTAAGCATTTAGTAGCAATCCGCACAGGCTAATCCAGGACGACACTTTTCTCCTAAGCATTTAGTAGCAATCCGCACAGGCTAATCCAGGACGACACTTTTCTCCTAAGCATTTAGTAGCAATCCGCACAGGCTAATCCAGAACGACACTTTTCGCTTTTATGGTATTTTCTGTTTCAAGGAAGTCTCTTCTAAACTCAAATCCACTGTTAGCTTAATGTGCCGTCCCGGATTAGCCTATGCGGACTGCACAATCTGATCCGGGCCGACGCTATTCGTACATGCATTAAGCCCGGTTTTTCCACTACATGCCTCATTTAATTATTATCTTGTATTGCCATAACGTGCACACGTGTACTTTAACACATTTTCACGTGTGATTGTGACGTAGTCAATTACATACATACGTGGGGTTTTCATTTTGCAAGCATTATGTTGGTTGGTTTCCATCAAACATCACATTATATAGTAATGTTTTTGTACTTTACACTATGTAAGCAAAATCACACTGCGCTTTTTCCATACAATAATACAATTTACATTGCTATAGGAAATAATTGACCCTTGCAACGTTAATCGAACGTCTTGGGTGGTAATCTACAATGGTGTCTTGTATATTTATAACACCAAGAGTTCACGTTTTTAAACACAACTCCGCGATGAAATGAATAGTTAAACACTGAACTTGAGATTTTATAATCTTTTGTTGGAGTTTCAAGTATGAATGTATTTATTATTTTTTGACACGTATGCCTAAAATAGCACATCAGAAAATCTATTTTTGAAAAGAAAATGTTATTAACATATTCATGTCGTTGTCGCAAACAATAGACTTGTCTTTTGCTGGTATTTTCATCGGCATTTCTCTCTTACTAACCTCACACATTAGACGTGTTTTAAACAACGGCTTTCAATAACAGGAAATTAATATTAAACTTTAAACAACACATTCGCAAATCTCTTTGACAAAATATTTAAATATAAATACAAACGTTTGTTAATGTCCGTTTCAAAACCGTGATGTTGGTATTTCGATGTTAATTCCACTGGTATTTTTACAAACGGTCACAACGTATCTAGGGCTAACACATACAAAGAACATGCCAACAAGTTTTCTGTTCTTTTGTTTGCTGCATGCTTCGATACTATCACCGTATTAATCGGGTTTTAAATAAATAAACACACATTGTTAACCTTAATAATAAAGTACATGTAGCTGTGATATCGAAATAATTATGAATTAATGTCACAAAGGTAATATTTAATTTAAAACTAGTATTAGACATTGTCCTGTTTCATATACGCCCTGAAATATTCGGACATAAACGTTTATCGAATTCTATACTGCAGTATTAACTTTCTGACGGAACCGATCTTCACTAATTTCAACTTATCTCTTTATCGCACCGCGCTGAGTCCTTGAATTGTAGCATATTTCCACAATCGCGTAAGCTTTCATGACATACTTGCACTGCAGTAAAAACATTAAAGTTTTGAAAGTGTATTTAACATGTGTATAACAAACTGAAATAACAACGATTCCGAGTGGGAACTTGACACAACACGAGCCTTTTAAGAGACGCTATGCTAAAAATTATTTTTTCGAGTTCTTGTTGATATGAACATCTTGCAAACAGTAACCCGATACTGACACTTAATTATGAATTTGTTTGCACACAAAAAACACATTACGATGCATATATTAGTTGTCGTATTCGACTCGAGTAAAATCTATTACAGAGTGCCCCCATGAAATACTGTTATGCTATCTTAAAACTTGAGAAACACGTACACGGACTGACCGAGTATAAATATAGGAAACCATTCTAGCGCGAAATTTATGCTAATAGAGCTATGTATCAGGCTAATGTTTGCGAACTATATTCATTTGAGTTCAGATTTGTGTTAAAAATGTAAAACAATCGCATGCGTTCTGGTATATTATTTAACATAAAATAAATAAGCAAATTTTCATTATACAATAAGGAACTCGTATTTTTATGTGGCTAGCTCCTAACACAGTAGTTTGAAGTATTTCTATAATTGAAATAAATAAAAAGAATATCATTAATTCGCGTCAGAGCATTTAACTGATGAACTGCCACACGTTTTAAATCAGTACTACTTGAATAAACCAAATAAGTCAGACTCATCTGATCATCAACGTCAGTATGTTTATATATACAAAGTAAATGTAAGCTTTTTACAATTACAAAGACATATATTTTCGAAGCGTTTTTATTAAATTATTTTAGTATACAATGCATTTATTCATAGTGTATATAAAACAATGTATATTTGTAGATTGAATGACCTCTACACGAGAATTTGTTAAAAACACCAATATTTTATAAGAAAATCAATGCTGCAGAGCATCATAAGACGCCGTGTCACTATGAAATATCCATTAAGATATATTAATTATGTAATGTCCGTACAATTAACTGATCTTACCTTCTCATATTTTTCACGAGTGACCTTTTATATTCCAAATAATTTTAAGTATTTGTCAGGCAAATCAAAATTTACTAGAAGTTATACTATTTCCAAGCAAATAATGACGAAACTGAATATGAGCGTTGTAATGGATTAAGCTTTTATAGAGTGTTTCCCAAATGAAAACACACGTCAGGAAACATTCATCGCAAATAAAAACAATTCGTTGACTTCATTTGGTGATAACACTGACGTAAAATTATATTAAGTAGTAGAGAATTAGATTTATACTCCTTTGGGACGTCTCGAGCGTTTTTGTGTATAGCTGTTATAGTTTATAATGCATTCATAAAACGCACGTAAAGTAAAAATACCAAATTTAGATCCAATTAAATAACGATGTCCGAAGCTCCCGCCAGTGTATTTGGTATAGGAAGATGCAAAATCTATTTCTACATTGAACAGCCTCTACTGGAGAAGACAAGATAAAATGCAATTCTGAATAAATCTTAATAAATAGATCTACCAAACGTTATTGAAATTAACATGCACGGTACGTTTATAAATATAAGTAAATCTCTATTCATTATTAATTTTAGTGTCAATGGTTCTCTGGACGTGCATACTTTTAATAGGCGAAAGTTAGTAAGCGAGTGTATTCTATGGAATGTTGCCTATCGATATTAGACGATATTGCCTGTTACGATATTAACGGGAGATATTCCATGTTAACGCTGGCATGTCAATTGAAGATGAAAATTGAGCCATTGCAACTTCCGAGTAGGGAGCTCAAAACTGGAAATTAGTCAAAAACGTAAACAAAATAAAGTGGTATGTCGGGATTTTTCCTCATTGGCTAATTTTTCCATTCCCATCCGAAAAAAATTGGAGCCAATTGTTTACAGGCCGTGGTAGGGATTTCATTTAAACTAGCCGATGCTTAGTATTTATTCACTCGAGACTACTGACGGGATATTTTTACACCAGCCTGCTCAGCAACTACTTCTTATTGCAACACTAAAGATACGTATAGTATATAATTTACCATAACTATGTTTCTCTTGTCTGGTAAACAAAAATTTTCATTCAATCTCGCCATTATTTTCTGACATTGTTAATTTGTTACACTTGCCTGACAAATTCATGTAACAATTACATTAACGTAAATTACTATAGTATTAAGTTATCTATGTATCACTGATGCAAAAATGTGGCGGTTTATTTACAGTAATAGTGATTGAGTTTATCTTATATTATTTTGAGTACGATATGTTTTCTATGTCTAGGGTCTGAAAAGTCTCCTTAGTGGGGTCTAAAAATCTGGTTTCCGTGAAGTCACGTAACCGATCATCTTAGCACTTTTGCATTATGTTAAGGGTGATATTAATAATATTAATTTCAAAGCCGATTGTCTTTTTTAAAGACATTTCTTGTTTCTACATGTTCATCGTTGACATAAAATATTAATTATCTTCATGATAAGTTTTATTCGAAGAATTAAGAACCAACCAATTAATTAAACAATTTGTTTAACCAGGGGGGAGATCGTAAAGTGAACTTTGGCTACCTTTACGCGAGACAAAAAACAGTTGGTGCTGAAAATGACCGGTTTTGAAACAAATTCTGGATGTTTTTCTATGGTTCGTACTGCTTTTTCCGCTTTTAAACCCGAGAATATGCTCATGTTGTGGCCTAATATTTCATGTAATCACGTGTTTTATCTCAATACTATAACGTTTCATATAAACAAGTTATTGAAGGTACAGTGTGTGCAGGTGTGTTGTTGACTTGTAGATCTCACAACATTTATTCGAATGTTTAATAGTTTGAAGACAAGTTCATACCATTTTATGACTATTGATATGCTGTTTAGCCGTATTCTTACACAATAGCCAAGTTTGACACTTCTAGAGCAAATATTCATACTGTAAGACTGCAAAAAAGGTACTTTAAGCTAAAAAATATATCTGGTGACGACTTTAAGTACAAAATAACACTGCTAATTAGGCATAACCTTAACAAGTACAATGCACAATATACATATCTGCATTGTCCATTGTTTTTATTATTGGTTAATGATGAAAACCTCAGATCCTTTGGTCGCATTGAAATACGACAAAACGCCAACAAACAAAGCGATATTAACAAACCTCCATTCAAATCAGTAACACGGAAACTAATTACACTCATATAAAAGAGAAGAACTCACAACCATTGCAACACTGTTGGAGTAAACGTCAAGTGTAGGTAACATCAAAACAACTTCTAACAATTTCACACTATAACTCTTACTACAAATCTACCGTTTCTACTCTACTACTACTGTTACATTTGTTTGTACTACTACTACCACTACTACTCTACTAGTACTACTACTACCACTACTTCTCTACTACTACTACTACTACTACTACTACTACTACTACTACTACTACTACTACTACTACTACTACTACTACTTCTACTACTTCTACTACTACTACTACTACTATTACATTTGTTTGTACTACTACTACAACTACTACTTCTACTACTACTACTACTACTACTACTACTACTACTACTACTACTACCACTACTACTACTACTATTACATGTGTTTGTACTACCACTTCTACTATTAATACTTCTACTACTACTACTACTTCTACTACTACTACTACTACTACTACTACTACTACTACTACTACTACTACTACTACTACTACTACTACTACTACTACTACTACTACTACTACTACTACTACTACTACTACTACTACTACTACTTAATACTACTACTTCTACTACTACTAGTATTACTGTTTTAATAATACTACTGCTACTAATACTACTACTACTACTACTACTACTACTTATAATAATAATAATAATAATAATAATAATAATAATAATAATAATAATAATAATTATACTATTTAAGCCATACACGTGCCACTTAGATACATTTTCAGCTCAACAGACTTAAAAAAAATGAAGCAAATCATCGGTTTCGCGGGAGTTGGTCTCGCTTGTCTAAACTGCCTGTTCAGCATCCTTGCTCTAGCACTCAATTGGATGGAATCTGACAATGGTAGCGAGCTTGGCACGTATGCATCATATAGCTTATGGAATTACTGTGTGGGCAGTGTCTGTAATGATCTTCCACCAGTTGGTAAGAATATTTCATTTATAAAGTATTTTCACGTCAAATCGGAAATACAATGTTAAATGTCAATGTTTACGGTCGGCTAAATAAATATAGAGGTATAAGCTACCAAAACATGTTTCAAAGCGTGTTGCGAAACAACAATTCGATTCATGTTTAGGTGCATAACAAGAAATGTGATTATATATATGTGACCCTTGCCATTTTAATAAAGAACATTTTCAAATAATAGTCAACATAATTGTTGATTGAAAAGTTGATACATGTTGCCACAGCGGTAACTACGTTAAAGACTATTTAAGCAAACTTCCAAATGATTATCAAAATGGTTGCCAGTTTTTTCAGCTGGGTTTCTAGTTTCAAGAGGTTTCGTAGTCCTGGGCATGTTGTTTATGATAGCAGCCGCTGTTATGGCCGGCCTGAGGGTGTTCCTCATGAAAGACACGCGAATAGTCTACTTCGCTACTGTAGGATTGTCCATAGCAGCAGGTTAGTTACCATGACGCTGTTGACGGTAGTTTAGTTTCTATGACTTTAGCCTAATATTTTTAAATTGATGTAAATATTTGGATAAGATACAAGTACACATGTTAGAAAAGCACAATGATTAGTTGCTTTGAAGGTGATTCTTGTTTTTATCTATAGTCTTCGCTATACAAATTCCAACTATCTTATAATTTTAAGACTTAACATGGGGACATTTGTTATAAGAGTTAAACTCAATATACCGACTTTGTGAAGAATAAAACGTGTTCTGTGTTCTTTTTTTAAGGTCTTTGTTTGCTCATCGGCTTCGCCAACTACGCAGACTTTTATGGGGCACAGGTTACTAAAGGTCCCTTCAGATATACTGGCGGGTTCGCCATGTGCGTTGTTGCTTGGTTGTTCAGCTGGATTCAGGCGGGGGTGTTTGATGTACACGGGCGCCTGCCAGACGCTGCATAGACAACATGCATGTTTTGTATATTGCACACTTGTTGGTGCCCACCAGGGCTTGCATTAAGGGAAGTTTAGGGTAATTTAGTCCCAGTTTTTGTCACAGGACTTCCAAAATTGCAGCCATGGAAGTTTCAGAACTTACAACATTGAAGCCATGGAAGTTTCATCATGTAAGAATGAAAAAGTTAGAAGAAATATTAAAGTGAATTATCTCAACGGTACTTCTTTAACTGAATAAATTGGCGTATGAACACTTAATGAAAAAGAACTGACCTTAAAAAAACTGGAATTTTATACTAAACTTTCATTTCTGAAATGCTCATGAATTATGTAGCGCAGTTCTGTCAAAACTTCCAAATATTATGAGCAAACCTTCCAAAATCACAAGCCAGGAAGTTCAAACTTCCAGTTTCAAAAGTTAATGAAAGCTCTGGAGCGCACAATACGATTCAGTGAATAAAATGCATGGTCAGTGAATGAAACGCAATGTTTAGTGAATAAAATAGATGTTGTGAATGTATGTATAATGAATTTAATGCATGTTTTTTACACTCGTATGTAGAACACATTTTATTGTCTCAACTTTATTGAATGAATGACATGCATGTTCATATATGTGTCGACTGATTGATAGAATTACATTAAATTGACATGATATATAGACAAAAAAGTTAATCAATTTCAAACTTATGAGTCATAATCAAATTATGGAAAGAAAACAACATCAGAAATTTAATCCAATCACAATATATGGATCTCGACGATATCGGTTTTCGGTTTAATTTTATTAGTGTCCTTTATTTAGTGTTTTGCAGTAAATAGATTAAATTAATAACAATTATGATTGAATACTCGATACTCAAGCCGAAAGCAGTTTTTCTCATAGCAATGTTTACAGTGCACTGCGCATGCGCAAATTACCAGGTTTTCCGGTATATCTTGATGTTTTCACGGTCTTGCAAAATTCACGTTACACCGGTGTCGTTCATTTTTTTCAACACATTCCAGCGCGGATGCAAATGACCGAGCCTCTCCTAATTTCTGATATATTTTTGTAAGAAAACGGAAAAATAATACTAGAATTTTGACGTACGAAAACGGAAAGGAATGTGAAAAAAATACGAGGTGTTTGGTATTCATTTTTATATTATTATTGTAGTGTGTAGCTACGGAAGAAGATGAATATCGATCCAGGCAGTTTTAGATCGTTCGTTAAATATGTCACTTAGTTAAATCTTTTGTTTGCTTTGTTTTCGAAACAATATAAAATGAACACAATCCACAGTTTGTGAAGCACAAGGAAACATATATGGGTTATCTCACATTGATATTTTGAATAAAGCTGCCTAGTATTGTGCATTTATTCTGCTTACAAAACTTGTGACTAAGGAGTCACAGATTATTAGTTTTTGTGATTGTAGCACATACAAATAAGTAAACAAACAGCATTAACACTTTGGTCTGTATAAATTCTAGATTACTCATGTAATTGATGCACCAATATAACTAATTCGTTTCTCCAGTAAAGCATTATTATGTCATGTTTTCATGTGACCACGATACATCTTGAACACACAAGTTTACAAAGAACTTGAACTTAGTTTATTTGTTTTATTATTTTACATTTTATTAATACATTTAACTTCAGCTTCTGAAGTATTAGTCCAATTCCCGTCTTTGACGTAATTCACTTCACAATTGCAAGAAGGTTAGGCAAACATATAATGAAGAGGCAATTCAAATAGTGGAAACATCATAATGCAATGATTCCAATTAATAAACAGTTTTCTTTAACGATCAATATTAGAAATGAAATTGATGTTATTTCCGTGATTAATATGTAACAAGAGCTACTGGGTTTCATCATTGTTATATGAAAAACAAAATCAATGGATTTATCAACAATCTTTCTAAAATACTTACATACCGAGCTTTTATCCAGCTCATTCCGTTATATTGCATTTAATATAGGTCTATTTACATAAAACACATATCTAAACGCCTCTACATGTAAATAAACTAAATTCTCAACTTAGATTGTGTTTCAAAAATACATATAACGGTGTATCACACTGCACTCGTAAATGTAAAAACAAAACTGAACTTTGCATCATAACTTTATTCAATTTGTAGCTTATCGTAAAGACGTTGGGAACATTGTATTTCTTCCACTGTTAAACCTGATCTCGAGGAAGTTCTGATTACATAGCAACCTCCACACGGAGTGTAAAAGATAAATATCAATCGATTCATAAAAACACAGTGGTAATATGTCCCATGCTTTTCAGGAAAGACTGTACTTCTAACAGTAATATTGCCATAAACTGGACAAGTCATTTTGAGAACCGTCTATGAAACATATTGTACAAAATCGTGTACAGGCAATAAGAATCTGTTCATATCAAAATAAATTGTGAATATGTAGTTATCCGCTTATTGAATGACATGGTATGGAGACCGTTCTAAATGTGGGTACAACATTTTATGTTTGCGTACATTGGGGGCGCACATAAGGAAGTGCACCGCATCCACTTTAAAACGGTACGAAATGGGCTGAAAACATTTCAAATGGAGAGTTTGGAGTCCTCTCCCAATACAGTTTTAGCCAGTATTGTGCTAAAATGGTGTAATCGTCAACTGTATTTTTCTTCTATATTAGATTAAAAAGTCAATTATTTTTTTGGGGTGGGGCTGGGGGCCGATGGCGTACGACAGGTTGGTACCCGCCAGCCCACACCCCACCCCCTTATCCATTTTTTATAAAGATCTCACAATGCATGTTTAATGTACTGCCGCTCAAGTTGAGTTATTGGATACTATACAAATATACGTTATGAATATATCATACATAACCTTATTATTAGATAAATGTATTATTAGTTACATGTATTCTTATTGACGCCGTACGCTGCGATACAACGTCAGTAAATTAATATTGAGCGAGGGAGTGACTCTACTAAACCAACGAGAAGCGAGTATTTTGTACGAGGTAAGATACTACAATGTGCCTTATGTTAAGTTTGAAATATATAATACATTAAACTGTTTACAAACTCAAATCATTTGGTCAGTAAATTTGCATAGTAAAAACATGTTCCTTTGTTTATAATTACCTCTGTTTTGGCAATTTGTTGTACCAATATCTGTGTTTAATCTTGATGCAGCACTAGTATAGGTTTACTAATGACTCTCGAAGTTGGAATACTTTACTTACCACAGTGACAGAATTTCTCTATGCAAAAATATATATGGGAACTACATTCCTTTTACAGAAACGAGGACACAAAATGCTTTTAACTGGTTACAACCATAATCAAATCACATGATTGATACGAATTAAAATTGTGACAAGCAGTAAAAAAAAAACCCCGAAGTCATCGTAAAAGCTTTGCGTCGATTTGTTTAATTGTTTAGTTATCTCGTTTTTGTTTGTTTATGCTAACCCTCAATATATAAGTGTAGACCAATAATGCAATATTTTAGATAGGGTTTTATATAATAATAAAACAAAATCTAATTATTAAATCATTCTAAATCTGAAAGGATTACACGTGGACGCAGTGGTTATTGTAAACCGCCATGGGAAGTAACCGTTGTGATGCGTATGATTACACAGGCCAAAGTGAAAGCTAAAGGACAAGCACAGCAACTATGGCATGTACTGTTTAAACATGTCTATATCGTACACACTATTCTCCCTTGATTTTGTGTTGCTGCATCACACAAAAGTTTTATAATTGACACGTGATATCGAAAGTACTTGAAAACTTGAAGATGCTAGTGTAAGGGTCCCTTGTAGCAAACAAATACTGTTTTCACTTAGTACGTGTATATAAGAGCATAATGTAAAATATAGAAACTTATTGTTCGAATGTATTATAATAACGAGTTATTTAACGAACATATTCCTCAAAAGGAATGTATAATGTATGTTATTGAAAAACGTGAAGGGCGTGTTTTTAAATCATACACTGCATAACTGCTGAAAATTTAGTTCATTATCTGGTGTATTTGTCTTAACAAATTGGCGTTATTCTTAAAAAATGAAAATGCGTATTTGAATTATTACATAAATGCATTTACAATAAGCCAAGGATATGGCAAAGGCAGGGTATGCGGATGAAAAGAGAAACTTGTGAATAATATGTATGGCTATTGAGCTAGTGATGATTACGGGAAACACGGACAATAATGTATCGACTGTGTGAAGTATTGACTGGTATGACAGAGTGGAGGATGTATCGACTGTGTGAAGCATTGACTGGTATGACAGAGTGGAGGATGTATCGACTGTGTGTAGTATTGACTGGTATGACAGAGTGGAGGATGTATCGACTGTGTGAAGCATTGACTGGTATGACAGAGTGGAGGATGTATCGACTGTGTGTAGTATTGACTGGTATGACAGAGTGGAGGATGTCTCGACTGTGTGTAGTGTTGACTGGTATGACAGAGTGGAGGATGTCTCGACTGTGTGTAGTGTTGACTGGTATGACAGAGTGGAGGATGTATCGACTGTGTATAGTATTGACTAGTATGACAGAGTGGAGGATGTATCGACTGTGTGTAGTATTGACTGGTATGACAGAGTGGAGGATGTATCGACTGTGTGTAGTATTGACTGGTATGACAGAGTGGAGGATGTATCGACTGTGTGTAGTGTTGACTGGTATGACAGAGTGGAGGATGTCTCGACTGTGTGTAGTGTTGACTGGTATGACAGAGTGGAGGATGTATCGACTGTGTGTAGTATTGACTAGTATGACAGAGTGGAGGATGTATCGACTGTGTGTAGTATTGACTGGTATGACAGAGTGGAGGATGTATCGACTGTGTGTAGTATTGACTGGTATTACAGAGTGGAGGATGTATCGACTGTGTGTAGTGTTGACTGGTATGACAGAGTGGAGGATGTATCGACTGTGTGTAGTATTGACTGGTATGACAGAGTGGAGGATGTATCGACTGTGTGTAGTGTTGACTGGCATGACAGAGTGGAGGATGTATCGACTGTGTGTAGTGTTGACTGGTATGACAGAATGGAGGATGATGTTGCGTATTAGGCGGATGAATACAAACGAAAAATATGTTACTTATGCAGTTTCATACATGGATTTGTCTAAATATATTTAATACTCATATATTATAATTCAGCATGCGACTGACTATCACATTCATCAGTAGTAACTTAGATTCCTGTTAAATATTTGATATATATTTATTAAACAATAATAAGTGATAATAAGAGTGCCAGTATTTATAACAAAACGTTTATTATTTTTATGTTGCAATGCTGTTTTGAAGGTTACAGCAATAGCATTCGTTTCCAAAAGCACTGACTCGTTTGACAAAGTAATGATGACGTAGTTGATCGGTGTGCGCCACGAGTTTGATTCTGGGAAAATCTTCAATGCATCTACAGAAGACTCAGTGCGTGCATCAAATGGATACATTTCCATGGTTTACAAACATAATTTACATGTTGTTTACAAATGGGTAAAACGCAATATAACGCAGTAGTGAAAACTTAAATTTCATAAAATAAATAAAATTACACGGCATAAATTTATTCAATTGTTGCACATTTGTCTGCGTAAAATATGTTGTATTAATATGATCGGAATGTTAATTTACGTTAACATGTAATGTTATAATCTCGCACAATTAAAATGAACACGGTCACTATCAAGTACTATCATGTACCTCGTGTTTAAGGGATTTTGTATGAAAACAAGAAAGTAAAAGAGCGTATCTAACAATTGTAAACAATGCTTTATCAGTACAAAAACAAAATACAAAAAACGTGCTATTGCACCAGAATTAAAATTACCACTAGGATCATTGCAATACTTATCATTATCATCGTACTTATCAGCATCCTTATTGTACCCTAATCATCATCTCAATCACCATCCCAATATCAGATAATCATCCTGATAATCCTCATTATCCCATTTAAATCCTCGTCTTCCTCCTCATCCTTCAAAATCACCATCATCATCAAAACAAACATCATCATCATTATCTTCATCATCGTCATCATTATCATCATCGACACCATCATCATCATCATCAACATCATCATCATATCATCATCATCATCATCACCATCATCATATTCGTTATCATAATATTCGTCATCATTATATTCAATTCCTTTATTACTTACTTCATCATCACCATCATCATCATCATGATCATCATCATCATCATCATCAAGTCTTCAGTATTTACTTCATCATCATCATCATCATCGACATCATCATCATCAGTATCATCATCATCATCCCAACCATAATAAGTACCATAATTATCATCATCATCAAATTTATCATCATCAAAACCACAATCAACATCATCACTATGTACACAATCAGCATTATGATCACAACCACTAACATCGGCATCAGCATGAGTTTGTTTATCATCACAGTCGTCATAGTTATCATCACAGTCGTCATATTTATCATCACAGCCGTCATAGTTATCATCACAGTCGTCATAGTTATCATCACAGTCGTCATAGTTATCATCACAGTCGTAATAGTTATCATCATACTATTGTGTACATATCCAACATGATAATTAACAAACATAGAGCTTACTCGAAACATTATTGAATTCAACTCTTATAATTATCAGGTTGTTATATTAACCTTAAACTAGCAAAACACATACGAATAAAATAATATTTATAAATCAACGCGATTTTGAATCCTGATTAAAGTTTTACATGTTAGTAATTTTTATACTAAAACGAAAATGCACCAATATAAATAGAATAAATTTATGATTTTGTATTGAAATACACTATTTTACTACGATGGATTTATCGATCACTATGCAGTGTGCATGCACTTAAACTTCTGTGCTGTGGCGCTGTTATCTTCATGCACTTGACCGAGTTTACCACCGGTTCAATTTAGCATGCACTGTCAACACATGAATTGACCTAACCATAAATGTAAACTAATTTGGGTCCAACTCTTCAATCTGTACGCATGAGGATGGGATGCGGATGTTTTTACATGCGTTCTTACAGCGGACGATATGATGGCTTTCCCACATAAATAAAAATAATAAATGACAACAGGGTACGATTACACTGTAGATGATTTATTGAAGGTAAAACAGCAAGCATACGAACATTTAACACATTATTCATAGGTACTTGAATGGTTTTTGGAATGATCTAAAATATGTAAATATTAAGGTTTAGAAAATGTAATGTGACATATACAATATAAAATAAGTGATGGTTGCAAAATACTCAAATACATGAAGATTAAAACATTCTGCTGTTAAACATTGTAATGTTTAGAAAAAAATCCGAGGGTATCAGAGTGTTGAAAGTTGGGAATCAAGAGATGTAAAATAGTTTGCCTAAGAGTTAATGTGAGATTCGAACCACCCAAAAGCGATGCACATTGTAATGAGTGTTGTCCTTTGTAAAAGTCTATTTACAAGTAATCAAGAGAATTCCAAATCATTGTTTGCAATGAATGATCACCATGGTTTGTTAGAATTCCTAACAAATTCAAAACACCGGGGCCTTTATTGCCCGATAAGAAGCACCTAGTACACTGCACCTCGTTTCCTGCGAAAGACGAGATAGTTCGGGAGCTCAATCATGCGACCCCTGGGATGTAAAACCCGTGCTTTACAACATGACACTGATCCGCTACTCTACACGTATGCAGAACGGGCAAATTGGTCACAATATCAGGTGGCGATTTGATATTTAGACAGTGCAACTGTACATTGTCATCATTTAATTATATATTATTGAAAGTATGTTTTACTATTATATCTAACAAGAAACGTAGAAATTCCACGCAACCCAACTTTTTCGAACGAAATGCATAAACGTCAGCAAGATAATGAGAAAAAGTTCTTGGTGCAAGGTTAAGGTCATACACTTATGGCTAGAAAATGGTGACCCTGACCTTGCAATCTGAAGCGAGGTCTCAATATAAGGTATCAGCATTTGAAGTTTAATTAACATATATAAATTCGTTCTCAAATTATTGAGTGGAAACCATTTTTTTATTTTTAGTAATGGTGACCTCAACCTTAATCCCACCCACCCCATTTGCAATCGCAAGCGAGGTCTAGATATAAGGTATCTACATATAAAGTTTCATTAAAATATCTCAATTTGTTCTCTAGGTATTGAGCGGAAACTGTTTGTCTATTTTTAGCAACGGTGACCTTGACCCCACCCACCCCAAATGCAATCCCAAGCGAGGTCTCAATATGGGATATCTACAAATTTAGTTTCATTAAAATATCTCTTTGTGTTCACAATTTTTGAGCGGAAACCGTATTTCTATTTTTAGTATCTGTGACCTTGACCTTGACCCACCCATCCAATATGCAATCCCAGGCAAGGTCTCCATATAAGGTATCTATGTATGAAGTTTCATTAAAAGATCTCCATGCATTATCAAGTTATTGAGCGAAAACCGTTTTTCTATTTCAAATAACGGTGACATTGACCTTGACCCCATATGCAATCCCAAATGAGGTCTCAATATAAGGTATATATGTACGAAGTTTCATTAAAAGATCTCGATGCGTTCTCAAGTTATTGAGCGGAAACCGTTTTTCTATTTTTAGTAACATTGACCTTGTCCCCACAAACCCTATATGCAGTTCCAAGCGAGGTCTCAATATAACGTATCTATGGATGAAGCTTTATTACAATATCTCGATGCGTTTTCAAGTTTTTGAGCGAGAACCGTTTTTCTACTTTTAGTAACGTTGACATTGACCTTGACCCCACACATCCCATATGCAATTTTAAGCGAGGACTTCATATACGGTACTTATGTATGAAGTTTCATTAAAATATCTCGATGCTTTATTAAGATATTAAACAGAAACCGTTTTTCTATTTTAAGCCACGGTGGCCTTGACCTTGACTCCACCCACCCCATATGCAATCCCAAGCAAGGTCTCAATATAACGTAAATATTATGAAATTTCATAAAAATATATTGATGTGTTCTTAAGTCATTAAGCGGAAACCATTTTTCCTTTTTTAGTAACAGTGACCTTGACCTTGACCCCACCCACCCCATATGCAATCCCAAGCATGAGGTATCTATGTATGAAGTTCATTACAATAGCTCAATCCGTTCTCGAAACGAAAAGCTGACGC
Source organism: Congeria kusceri (assembly GCA_027627225.1). Lineage (NCBI taxonomy): Eukaryota > Metazoa > Mollusca > Bivalvia > Myida > Dreissenidae > Congeria > Congeria kusceri. The sequence continues at coordinate 17,795,185 of CM051030.1, read as the reverse complement.
CGCCAGCCCGCCCGTCCAACAACATACCCCAATCTACATACCGAAATTTTTCTTCGAAAATTTTTGTTAAAAGGCAATATGCTTATTTTCATGTTTAAAAAATAATGTAACTCTGTCAAAATTATTTGTTTGTAATTTTGAGCACTGCAAATTCGAGATGTTTGAATGCATAAAGCAATACTAGAGATTATTAAACATAAATGTTTATCTGTTTGTTTGTTTGTTTGTTTGGTTGGATGTTTCGCCGTTTTTAACAGTATTTCAGTCATATCACGGCGGTCAGTTAACCTACTCACACATTTCCTGGGCCATCTTAGCCGATCTATGCGGTTGACCAATAGTAAGCGCACATACATATGCCAGAAAATGACAACAGCCTTAATTGAATCATAGGTAGGTTGAAACATAAATACGTTTGCATACTAGGGCCATATTAATTTTTTGTTTGCTTAAAGACTCGTCAATTCGAATGCGTTGCAAGTCCTGATATGTCAAAAATCTGGTCAACTTTACTATAGCAAACAGAAATGATTCTTAGTAATATGCCTGTGTCTTTTAAACAGTATATGGCTTAATACTATGCTAAGGCCACACCAAACTGAATACTTGGTCATCGGATTTTTTGTCGAAAAATTTGGAGCGAGCGAGTGCAAAAAATGTAAATATTATTGTTTAAATTTACGTTATTTTGGTGCGAGCGCATAATTTTAGCGAATTTATCGATATAAATATAAGTAATTTTGCTTTGAACATGATAATTCTAAGTCACAGATGTATAAAATAATGAAACACAAGATTATCAGACCTAACATAAGATATAGATCTCTTAATACCGAAAGTGTTCAGAGTTTAACAAATATCAATGAACAGTTCTTTCATGTATTAATTTATGAACTTGTTCAGAATTTAAATGATATATGAAAGCACTTGTATTGTGTCCAATTGTCATATTTTGGGGAAGAGAAATTAAACCATTTTGAAATGTAAAATATATTCAAGATAAAAATAAAACAAATTAATAATGGCATTTTATTGTTGAAAGTCTTGTCTGGTAGGGATTGGTTTACCTTTAGAATATAATAATCGTGAAAATGTGCCGTAGGTGTTGGTTTATATTCCTAAAATTTGGAAAACGTGTTATTTTTTATGCAGTTCATGACGAGAAGGTAATTTTACATATTCGCCCTTAAATCTATCATTGTGCAAAGTCCATATTCACTGATACATGTAGTGAAATAAATTCATATACTAGGCATGTTTAATTTAATAAATTTATTACATGGATCTTTTAATGAGTTGTAATTCAAAAACAAATAAACGGCATGGATATTAAACCAAAATTTACACATTGAATTATCAGTGTTAAACATTTTCAAAAGCAACATGTATTATGTAAATAACCAACATTTTAAATTAGTATAAAGCTTATCCCTTTCAATTTCACTATGTTATTAAAACTTACCATTTTTTTTTATCATTTTATTACATTCAAGCACATTAACATGATATAATCGATGGTATGTTCATACACACTAATGTGAACACGTTTATTCAATGTTTGCTTAGACTTATTTTAATTCATGGTAAAATTGTACACATAGGCTGGGGAGAAGGCCACTTGATGGTCGCATATGTAATGTTTTCATATAGTCCATAATGAAATAAAATATAAATATATTAAACAATAAACTCAAATGTTGAATGTAATTCCGTTGTTTAAATGATCCGCTTCATTTTTTTAATAACTTTTTTGTTCCTGGAACGAGCGCAGAGCCAAGGCTCGTTGTTCAGGTTTTCTAAGCCTCTCTAAATAAACTTACCTGTATTTAACACTAACCTAGCATTCTCTATGTACTTAAAGCTGTAACATGACAGAAGCAATAACGAAATAGAGTATTACATAGACAGATAAGAACGATACTAACATAATTGTGGAAATAATATGTTCACAGGCATACATACATGACAAGAAATATTGCATTGCAGCATTGCAAATGACTTTACGACAGTATATTCAAATATGAGTGTACATAATATGATAAAAACTTGTAAATAACCTAAACAACAAACGTAACACATCCGATATCATATAAATTCGTTAACCATAAATATAAAAGCTGATAAATATATTGATGTGCATTGTTTACTGTTAACATTATACTTTTCACAGGGACCTACAAAAATCAATTCAACAAAAAAGTGTATTTGAGGATTAAGAATCAACAAACATATGAAAAAATGTATGTACATTAAATCAATATGACCGTATGCAAATAAACATGGAAAGGTCATAACTAATGCGATATGCAAACACATTAACATGATCATATATAGAATTGATGGATACATGTTATCATGATACACCAGTTTTTCAAACTTTCGAGGAAAAGCGTTACAAACGCTTAACAATTTAATCCATTTCAATGCACAGATCCATTTAAGACATTACTTTAAATGACTGTCTTTAAAGTCATGGAATTTGGATCATATAGGACAATGAGTGTGCCGATGAATTCACGCAAAAACTGTCCGTCTTCGCTGTGATCTTTATTTATGTTGTTCATTGGCTGTAAACGCAACGTACATATATACATAAAGTACACAAATACCAATAGCGGTAACAATGTTTGTAAAATATACATACAAATACGTATGTGTACAGCCATATAGAGCCACACTTATTTTACAATTGTATATACATATTCTAATCACGTTTGCTCTAAACAGTCCATGATTTCAGATTGTATTATTAACTTGTCGTTGTTTTTATTACTTTTTATAGTTTTATAAATATAGTTTTGTGTCAATGTTTGCCTGCCTTTTCAAAATAGCAACACTGTTAATTGTCACTTCATGAACAGCTAAAGACAAAAATTTAAATAAACTAATAATATCAATACATTTCAAAGAAACTTACCATTTTATTCATCATTTACAGTGTCATAGTGGTCGTTGCTGAAATACATGTATAGTAAGGATACTATGGATAAATGGATTTATTTATGTACTCATTGTACACGTTGAGCTTTACACAATTGACGTTTTGTTAACACATGTAATTATTTAAAAGATGTCAAGCACTCACTAGAAAACAACAACAACGCACAAAAAGCACCACCAACAAACATAATAAAAATACAAATCACGCTTACCTAGTAATTTTCAGTTGACCGCAGTTGTTTTGAAGACTGAAAGATCAACAAGTGATGGGTACACATAAAACAACACATACAATTTATAGTCACGTGGAATCTATGTTTAAAATGAGTAATTAATCATATATTTATTTAATTACGGATTTGATGCAATACATGTAACTATATAAACGAGATAAGCAATTTATTATTACATTTCAATAATGAAAGAACTAATTATTTAATTAACAACAATAGGAATCAAATAAAACATATTACTGACATCAAATTTGGAAATGCTGTTAATTAACAAATATTATAACGTCATATGATCTCCCAATATTCGACTTACTTTGCATTCTCATTTTCAAAGTATACCCTTTTCATTTTTGGTTTTACTCTGAAAAAAAAAGCCATAACGATTGTTTATTGTTGCAAGCAATTTTAAAGCGTGTTTTTTTCTTCTTATCATAACCATCGTTATCATCATGATCAATATCATGATAATGATCATCATTACATAAACATGATCATCATCATGATCATCATCATAATCATCATCATCGTAGTAGTAGTAGTAGTAGTAGTAGTAGTTGAAAAGTATACGAACCATACAAAGAACACATATGTCCTCGTAAGAACTCTATAGGGAAATATCTGTAACTTACCGTGCACTTTGAACACCAGTTCCAACTACAAGTGAAAATGGTAATTTTGTAAAGGTTAAAACAATTAGTTCTTCATATCGTGCATATTTTTATTAGGATTAAATTTATTGACATTTTCTCCAAGTAAAATTAACTTTCTTACAATAAAATAAAAATTAATAATTTTTTTAAAAATTTAAATGTTAAATATCGTCTTTTTGTACACCAAAATGAAAAAAATGAAATTTGTAATTAAAATAAGATTCCGAATTCAAAGCTATAAATTAATTACTATGAAACGGATTGTCTAAATACACTCTAAGATGTGTTTGATAATTAATCAATATACTGTTTTAGATTCACTAAGTTAACACTTAAATAAGTTGTACTAAATTATAATGTTTAGGCCCCAAAAGGTATTTCTTCTTCTTATTTTATAAATTGCATGTTAGAGATATTAAACACGTTCATGAGTTGATACGTTAATGCACCTTGTGTAATGATTGTAATAAACGTAAACAAATCATATAAAATGTACCATTTCTCTGTCTTTAGGGAGCAATCAGGCAGGCTACTACAGATCCGAGTCCAATGCCAGCGACAATACAACCAACAATAGCACCAGCCAATACGGCACCGTCGGTCACTTCTTTGTTACAAGTACCTATAAGCAGCAGCAACAACAAAACATAATCAAGAACACCCGCAACACACGCGCCAAACTTCTCCCAGTGCAGTGGTCTCCCCTGCTACTCATCTAATGAGGAAGATCACTGTGAGGAGTTTGCAAAAAAAGTGCTGAAATTATTATTTACCTATACTCATAATCAATCATTATTTGATTCAACGTGCCTTTAGTTATGGTTATCAACTTGAATGTATACACTCGTAGTGTCGATGTTGTCATCGGGAAAAAAATCACGCGTAAACTTTCAAACTGAACAATAAAGACCACACAACGGCATTTGTGTTAAACATCTTTGTACTTTAAAAATAGAAAGTGTAACTAGCAGAACCCCAAAACGCTGGACATTTACTTTGTATGAATCCGCATCGCCGCGAAATAAAGCAGTATTGTGCGTTAGGTTTGACCTGGCACTTCATGAATATTCCGTTAAATTCCGTCAAAATTTAAATCGTAAATATCATTATACCGAGATACGTGTGACCATTTGTTATTCATTGACACATTAAATGCTGTGAAAACAATGTGTAGCCTTATGGTAGAGCGCAGAGTTACAAGTCCTTTAGATGTAGGTTCGAATCGAGGACTTAATTTTTTAATACATTTTTAACATCCTAAAGGACCAGACATTCTGTGCCCTCTTTATATAATACGATAAACCATATTTGACGCGCGTGTGTAATTGATGCTTCATAATTCTTAATATCAAGCAAACAAAATGATGTCTTAACGGGGTTTTATTAAGTTGTCCTACAAACTATCTTTAAATACGCTTATTTTACTAAACGTCTAGAAATTAGCTGAGTTATAAACGGTCGGAAAATATATACAGTTCATCTACACTTATGCTTACTAACCACTATCCCCCATTTTATGTCAAAATACGCCCATTTGCGAATCCCAATACCTTTAGGCAATCTCCATTCTCCATCATGTCCAGTAGTTGTTCCCATCTTAAGTGTTTTTGGTTGAAAGAACTCGATACGAGTAGACATAAACGATGCGTATGTGCTATCGCTTCCTACATTCATCGTTTTGTCTGACCACGTTATCCAAAATCCGCAGTAGGCTGTGTAGTTATACAACTCCTGTATGTGAGTCTCCAAAAGAGTCTCATTTTTCGGAAGATAAACAATACGCGACTCAGTGTTTCCGCTTAATGTAATTTTGTATCGCTGGTACTCAAAGGCATCGATAAGCCAATTAGTGGCCCCATCATTTCCTTTGAATTCAAAAGAAATACTTGTTTGCGACGGTATCAATGGAACTGTCACATACTCTTCAGCCGTACGTATGCTAAAATATTCAAATCGTTCTGAAAATAGACCAATGAAAATCGATTTAAGGATTAGAAGTATCAGTAAATAATTACTTAAAAAATTCAAACAAAAATAACTTTAAATAAATATCAATACATTTTAACTGACAAAGCAAACATTACTTTTACAATTCATTGTGAAAGTATTGTCTACATTGCTGAAAGTCTGTTGAGCTTTAATAAAAAGAAAGCCTTTATCTTCAAACACCACAAATAGTCAAACATTTTATACTCCAATGAATAAACATTGTGTACCGGAGGTGGAGCACAAGTACGTAAGCCTGTCTATGCACAATTGCGATTTGACCTCAAAAGTAGTTCTTTCGACTGACAGGCAGGTCATCGGACTTCTATTTGAAAATTGCCAACACACCGACGCCGAAAGAAATTTCGGTTAACAGGTAAATAGTGGACTGTCCATATGCATTACGTGTTATTGAAATTAACTGTTAAAACAAGCAGGTCCATATTCTTTCTAAATCTGCATTTGAAGGTCAAAAGTTTAGATGCTTTACTAAAATAAATTTTTGATGACGTATGCCTAAATAGACACTAACCGAGAATCTACTTACTAAGATTAGTGATATGTTTTCATTTCCTTTGTTCTTAGACTTTAATTCCGATCAAAACTGTATTTGTTTGAGTAATGCACTTAATATTTTCCCCATGGGGAGGGGGGCGGGCGTCGGGGAATTTGACTAATTGTATTTTGGGGGATCTAATTCTCCACCCTAGGGTCAAGCATTTGTGTCTAAATCCCCTCAATGGGGATGCTTAATTGGTGTATCAACTGGTCCGGGGGCCAATACTACCGGGACATAAATCCGAACAAAGTATATTTCCCGGGACCCGGAATCATTCGGCGTGTCAATTTCCCGCCTGTCGGGAATTGCTTTCAGTCTAAAGTCCCGTACATGCCCGCCGCTCCCCACCCTGGGTGAAACTATTGATAGGTGCATAAACACTATGAATCATTGTATTACAGTGTAAAAGGGCCGCTATGTTATATACGATGACAAACAGTAGTTGATAACTATACTAAAGAGATATCCTTTATATAATCCTTCGTATATTAGTAATACTAAAACAAGTAAACAGGTATATAAATTAAATCTGACCATTTCTTATGTTTCCGTGAGAAAACCAAGCATAGATGGTTTCATCAGGCAGCACATCTGTTCTGATATTACAAATAACGGCATTTATTCCGTAACATCGATATAAAAGTGCAAGTAATAGCAATGATTTATAAGATTTCATTTACGTATGATATGGGGTAAATAAATCTAATTTAATCATATTCGTTTGTATTAAAACTTTATTCTAGAACTTTATCCATACAATACAGCTTACGATCAATTAGCTTTTATATTTCACTTACATTGTTATATGTACACATAGTGTAAGTTTCGATTACTTCACAAGAGCTCATACAATTAACGACGAATTACAATAACATACAGAAAAATACACATTTTCTACTAAAAACATTGCTATGACGCGATCGTTGTTTAATTAAATATACTAATATGCTTTCAATAAACCATTTTAAACTACACACAACATATAACGACACTAAATAGCAAGTCTTTTCTAGTTTATACTACTATGACACACTCATGTTTTGAATTATTGTTAGAATCAAAACAGCAAAATAGAATACGTTCAGCGTTATATTATCTATTTTGAAATACAGTATGTCGCATTACACGTGTTATAAACAATTATAACGAAGGTGGTCAACTTATGTTACTATCTAAAATTTCTGAAATACCTCCTGACAAGTAAAAATTCTTCTGCGGATGAACAAGAGAATATCCCTCGTCAACACAGGCATTCACTGCGTCAAAAAAGGTCAGTTTTTCTCGTCCTTTTGCAACACAAGCGCCTGTATTTTCATTTTTTGTCCATCCCTTCCTACAATAGTTCAGTTGTGTTGTGCCCAACGTTGAAAGACGCTGATTAGCTGCAACAATTGCAATGCACAGAACTTATGTGTAATGACCCAGTTTAATTAAAACCAGCTACGCATAAGCATCTGTGGACGACCGATACTAAGTTTGTTCTGTTATCCTCGCAGTGAAACAATCTGCATTGTGTTTATAGTCTTGAAAGTAAAATAGTTTATATTTGACAGAGTGACAAAAATAAAAGTTGCACTATCACGATTTAGATATCATGAATATGTATTGGATTATCACGTTAGACTTCCTTCTATAGAACATTATAAAGGCTTACAAATTGACTTTAACTAGACTAAACGTGTGTAGCCTTGTGGATAATAAATGCGCATATACAAACCAGCAAACACAGAAGCTAAAGAAGCTAACATAACTTTACACATCGAATATGCAAGACACATTATGTTGGCTTGATCAAAAACATAGCCTTAATTTAAATTGAGGGTAAATGGTTTGTCGCCGCGAGTGAGACAAATCAGACAGTGCCGCTTAGAAAATAAAACTAGGACGACCTTTAGCGGAACAAACCATGCGTTCTGTTTATTATTTTTACTCCATTTTAAAAGCGTGTAAAAGGTATTTAGATGTTTCAATTATAAGTTTCACGTCGGGCCTCGAACCTACAAACACGCTTAAAAAAAGGCCTAATTCTTTTTTTTCTATTTCAAACATGTATTCGGAGCGTAGGGATACATTAGTAACAGGGCAAACAACGCCACTTCCGGTTAACTGGATATAGAAATACTTATCCGATCACCCCTTTAAATATGATAAACTATAATAAATAAAGTATTTTTACCAGTGCAGTGGAGTATTGCACAATATTCCCATCTTTCATCGTATAACACCATGGGAAACCTTCCGTATCAGGGTCACGGCAATAAGTTTTGGCCTCGATATCCGTTTGACCACCTGCGAATGCTGGAGAGTGAAATTTGTGGGAATGTGGTTCATTTTTCGCCCATTGTTGGCACACCTTTCCACTCACCGTGTAGTTAACGTTGCCCTGCCATTCAGTGGAGTCAGTGATGCATTTGTCTACATTAATACAAAGGTATACTAACTGAATATTCATCTAGTTCGTGTGCAGATAAGTTAAGAAATAACACTAGATATGGAGTCAAAATACGCTGTCGTTTCGGAGTTTGAAAGTGGTTCGTTACATAAACATTTTATTGTATAAAAGGGACTATATCTACGAAAAGGTTCACTGCCGACAACAGGAATATCAGTGGAACTGATATATGCACCACGATAATGCGCTTTGTCAGTTGATGGGATGAACATGTGAATGGCCGACAACAGGAATATCAGTGGAACTGATATATACACCACGTAATGCGCTTTGTCAGTTGATGGGATGAACATGTGAATGGCCGACAACAGGAATATCAGTGGAACTGATATATGCACCACGATAATGCGCTTTGTCAGTTGATGGGATGAACATGTGAATGGCCGACAACAGGAATATCAGTGGAACTGATATATACACCACGTAATGCGCTTTGTCAGTTGATGGGATGAACATGTGAATGGCCGACAACAGGAATATCAGTGGAACTGATATATGCACCACGTAATGCGCTTTGTCAGTTGATGGGATGAACATGTGAATGGCCGACAACAGGAATATCAGTGGAACTGATATATGCACCACGATAATGCGCTTTGTCAGTTGATGGGATGAACATGTGAATGGCCGACAACAGGAATATCAGTGGAACTGATATATGCACCACGATAATGCGCTTTGTCAGTTGATGGGATGAACATGTGAATGGCCGACAACAGGAATATCAGTGGAACTGATATATGCACCACGATAATGCGCTTTGTCAGTTGATGGGATGAACATGTGAATGGCAAACATAATTTAAACAACTCGTAATGGCTAGAGCAAATTACTTGTCAAAACTGTAAGTAGTAGGGAAGTAGGCAACATAAAAAAATTGAATTTTTAATATTGTCCTATAAACAAGGTGGTATTTGTAGTTTGTGTTTGTTTTGCCCTTCTCTGTTGACAGTTTGACGTCCGATATGCGGGTATCAAAAATCGCCATACATTATGCACAAGCATTCTCACAAGCCAGAGCCATGCTGTTGGATAGAGAGCTGCCAATAGATGTTGTCATAAATGTCAATCATATGCCTATCAATCTGCAATTTTATTCAATAATTGTGGATATCACGTGATTAACAGTAAACAAATTTTACACAAAAAGTACGTGATGAACATTGTTTTGATATTTGATGAATGGCAATCATCCGTTAACAAGAGCTAAGATGTGGTTTAAATGTAAAGGGAAAGACATGGACAGGTTTTTTGTCATTTGTTCTGATGATTCCGGCCCCGTGAGTTCAATAACCACTAAGTATATTGTTATATGTCCTTTTTTGTTCGTTTTTTTTTTTATCAAATGTTGTTAATGCGTATATTATTCATAATGAAACGTATTAATTTATTGTATACACAATGAATACACTTGTATCAGTCAATTTTATAACATAATTTATTAATATAATTATCACACTTTCGTAGTCGTATTACCTTTAAGGCACAATTTCACAAATAAGCGTCATAATTCTATGTAAGTGCATGTCTTGTGCTTGTTAGTTGAATTTAGTTATGAACATGATGTACTATTATATGCATTTTTATGTCATAAATGACTAGTATGTACTTACAATCGCTTTTGGAAACAACAATCTGAATGCTCACATCATCTGAAAATGTTATTTGAAAATTCAGATGACGTACCGAAAAAGACTTATTATGAACTGTCACAATTATTATTAATGTTCGTATTTAACAGAAAGTTCTATCCATGTCTAAACAGCATAAAGTAAAGCTTAACTGACTCAACAGTTAATGTGTTCATACATGTTAAAGCATAACAGACGCTTAATTTTATTTTCCTTTCGTTTGACAAATTATGTGGCATCTTACGGGTGACACAAACAAGCTGCCGAAGTTGTCTTAATATCATGATTTTCCATCCGTGTTTGTTACATATTTCAGCAAATTGTTTTAATCTTAAGGATTTTGCCATTTTAATAACACATAATAAATGTAGTGACTTACCTCTTACTGAATTACTTTATTAGAAAAAACTAAACTAAAACGTCTATAAATAATTCTAACACGGTACGTGGCTAGTTTTCCATAGATAAAGAAGAAAATCAACCATGGGTTTTAATGCAACAAATTATGGGCGGAGCCTAATGTTTCGAAAATAGTCCGGTAATTCGAAGAAAATGTTCCGTAAAATGCACGTGCTTACAATCGCGATAGCAAAATTGTGACAAACAAACCATTTATGCATCATGTAGCGCAATAAAACAACATTTATACTACATATTTAATATTTAAGTTCACAAAAACCGTTTACGTTTTGTTAATATGCTTTTAATTTGCGCTTGTTGGCATAATATTTTCACTGAATTTATCAATAAATATGACGTCACATTAATTCTTCGCTCAATGTTTGTCAATGAAGCTGACGTCATTTTAAAATTGTTATGATTTATTGACGTCACTGAAACGAATGTGTGCATTTTTTTTGCTGAAAATGGGCGGATATAGATAAACATAGTTCTCATTCATAGCCTTTAAAAATACATACACATTATATATAGGCCTAAGATCGTGTTAGAATCTAATTAATTGAAGGGTTAACGTTGGTTACTGCGGTAATAACCAACGGTTTGTCGTCCCGATGCTTGTTATCAAACTACTCGGGCTATCGCCCTCGTGGTTTAATTCATACGCATCGGAACTCCGAACCGTTGGTTATACTGCAATAACCAACGCAACCCGTCAATTATGTAACAAATATAGAACATGACACCAATTAAGGAATATACGTAACAAGACCTATACTGTCAAATAGACGTTGCTGTTTTCGGTTGTTAATGACAGAAGATTTCTGAACAAAATAAAACATAGCATAGGGATGCAATTTTCGCATATACAGTAAAACCCCGCTAATACGACCACTTGGAGGTCTTAATAAAAGTGGTCTTAATAGCGGGGTGGTCGTATTATCGAGGTATCACCGAGTCAGTACATTGGAATGTCTGTGTAATTTAAAGTTTTAATGAAAAATATAAATGAATAATGAATGAAAACGAAAATCCCAATTTGTGTTCAATAAATGCTTTATCAAATGCATATTTTATAACTTATAGTTATGGATATGAACTTTACATTAACTTGGAAATTAATTAAAATTTGATTAACAAGGCCATTTAAGGTTCAGTATTCAGCAGTGTTACCCACTAACTGTCTGCTAGTGTCAATTAACGTAATCTGATACACAGTCGATGTATGTGCTATTCCCTTATCAACACATCTGTAACATTGATTTTCACACGCTCCTTTTATACCGCAAAGCATTATGTTATCTCCACGGCATATGTTGTTAATTGATGATGTGTCAACGTCCAAATGACAGTGGTCGGAATAACGGGGTTATTGTGAGCATTATTTGGTACTTTCGGTCTGGGATTAGTGGTCGTAATACAGAATAACGGGGTGCCCTTATAATCGGTGTTTGCGACCATTGAAATACATAGGAAAACAATCTGGTCTTTTAAAAAGTGTCCGCTTTAGCGGAATGGTCGTAAAATCGAGGTGGTCGTAAAGCGGGGTTTTAGTGTATTACATAATGTGGTGTTACTAAAATAACAGGCGCAACTGTACTTCTGTATTACATAAACAGTTTCTCTATCGCTACTCACATTTGAAGACCTCGACCTCACACAAGTTCAGGGTCTGAGCATCTGCGGGTATGTCAATACGAACAAACCTATAAAATACGTGATTACATACAATCAACACACCAACGGCTTACGTGTTATACTCAATCTCATTTAAACCATCTCCAGTATGACGCTACCATATTATCAGCTGACTGGATCTGATGACTTCGCATTAGGAGTCACGTTCAGACAACCTTTTCATAAGCCAATGAAATTGTTGCCTTCAAAATGTTGTGGTAAAACTTTATATGTAAACCACTAAACATATGCACCAAATAAACGTGAACTTGAGATGTTTACTCGCCTACGGTTCCACTATATCCATTGTTATTCACGTGAAAATTCACTCTAAATGATTTATTTCCGAGGATCAGCTGAAAATGCATCACCTTTTCAAAAACCATGACCAAATTTTTCTGTGCAAAAAGCAATTTCATGTGCCACAGCAGGGCTGATTTTTTATTGTTTGGAAAGTCATTTGAACGTGACCTGTTATACGATGTCTACAGAACCTTACAATGTAAGGATTTGATTTTAATGAGATTGCAGTTATACTCTACGAGACAACGGAATTCTAAAGTCTCATTTAATAAATTTCCAAGGTAATATAACGCTAACCTTCCATAAACCGGTGCATCTAGTACAATCGGAATGATTGACTGCGGTTTCAAAGACGTCTCTGTATACATCAGGTCGCCATGATCCATAGTAGTGTTGCTGACAAACACTCGGAAATCTCTCATTTGTGTTGGGCACTTTGCACCTAAATAAATAAACTTCATTGGCTGCCCATACATTCATAAAATGACAATATACATTTTTGTCATTGTTTACAAATTAATGTATTTATTTATTATTTTTCATTCGAACATAATTGATTCTTTATACATCGAAGTACATTAGTATGCCTGTGTTTTCTAAGTTTGATGAAAAAAACAGTATTGATAATTACCGCGTGTATGTTTTTACATTCAATAATCTTATATGATTTTAATAATGGTACAATCCCTGTTTTAAATACCAAATACGCGAACCAAATCACACACGGATGATGTGTATAGATTACAAGGAGTAACAAGAAATGACAGCTAACAATCACACATATATTTATCATGTTTAAGGTCACCAAATCTCGACACAATATGCAACTTTCAGTCTACATGGAACTCCCTATGCACGACAATAGTGCCAATTTGTTCAACCTTATCTAGGTCAACCTCCCATTGTGGATGGGCGTTGCCCGATACAACTGTACAGGGGTTGACTTTTGGATTGCGATCCTTGATACCGTCTATTGCTTTGTTCTCATCCCCGGCGTAGTTCTGTTTTGCAGACTTCCCCTTTGCCAGGTTGAATCCTTCAATATAAACGCTTCTTCCCAAGCAAATGAATCGTATACAAAAAATGGAAACTTATGATAACGACGACAATACACATGGTATATTCATGTTAAATAGTATTGGCCAATAGTTAAATGTATAAAATGAGTAATGTGAATTGAAGGCATTCAGTGCGGTTTTTGGAACAATCATTAATCAGTGAAATGTATTGGATAATAAAATTAGCGGGTGTGATTGCGTTTTTTTAAATATAATTTAAATAGTCAAAAATTGTTAGCTATATTTTATATTCTATAAGGGTATTAAAGTTTCTGTTCAACACTGAACCTAATATTAGAAGAATAAGACGGAGAACAAAATGGCTGTGCTTCTTATATCCGTGCATCGCGAAACGAGTATAACGTGTAGCTTACACATACGAAAATGTAAAGTGATGTTACAACAAAATATATTCGGAATAATCACATATATATACAAGTTTGACAAGTTGTCGAAAGTTGGATGGACTGTTAAAAATATAAGGAAAACATATTCAGTTCCTTTAAAATATATTGTTGATCTAAGGTGTCATTCTAAAGACAACATTCGTTTTGTTGAATGTATCTATTAATAAAAATAAATTTGAATCTTTACTGTGCTTTATTTATGTAACTGTTTTTCACATTTTATGTGATTATACTTGTATACATACACTTTGTATAAAATTATTTTGCAATCACGACATCACACGTGTGAGTTAAAGGGATTATGTCATCGAAAAGGGCCACAAGGGGGCAGTTTCTTAAAAAATCTGAAATTAAGGTATTAATTTGAGCATAAAATAGCGTTTAAAGCAAGGTATATATAACTGGAAAAGTGTGTACGCATTCTGAGGTAAAAATCAATTAATCATAAGATTCGTGTTTGTTTGGATCTTTCCATGTTTACATTTTGACGTCAGAATTGTGAGTATTTTGTATAACCCTAGTTAACACACGATCCATTATCAAGCAGAATAGCGCAGTTGTTTAAAGCGCTGTCTACTGTCATTTCTTCGTATGGCTCCTGAGACTTGAGTTCGATACCCACATGTGATTTGTTTATAACTTTCTTGCTAATTTGTTTTATTAAATAACTAATTGTGTATGATATTATGTATTATTTATTTAATGCATATTGCTTAGTATAGCTCATTTTTATCATATTATTAAAATGTTTAGTGCAATAAAAATACTTTGTTTCGTTGACATAGTCCCTTTAAACACTAGACACAGACAGAGAACAAATCGGCGTGCAACATTACCTGCTTTTCTTTGGCATATTACAGAAGCATTGAAGCCACATGACACATCACTCCATTGTTCTTTAAACGCTGTGTTGTTTCGCAACAAAACACAGTTTTCTGAGTTTGCTCCATCGAACTGATTGTTTGGCTCTCCTTCGGCCCATAATCCTTTTCCAATCTATGAAAAAGCAGCACACATACTATTTAGGTTTTGTATCTAAATTCATAAATCGAGCGGATGAATACTAGAAAACATCATCAGCCCCGTATTGTACAGAATTGTACTGAATTGTCAAATTATACACATTTATATGACGTCGTTTTACTGGGATACCTACACAGAAGTTTAATATCATACTTTATACAACAAGAAACATAAATATCAGATAATGATTTTTTACCAAAGGGGTTGAATAATGAACATACAAAAAAACCTTCTTCTTCCTTATCATTCAATGAGATCCACGTGTCTGCAGATATTATTTATGGAAATATAACACATTAAAAAAGTAAATAGGTAAATGGTTGTGTTGTCAGGCAAACGACTAAATGTGTCTGTAATTATGCATGCTGTTCCAATTTATCAGATGAGAATACACCCTTAAGTTCCAAATGGGACATTTAATGTATTGCCCGAAGCTGTCTTTCATCAAGTGGACATTCCAAATGGGACATTTAATGTATTGCCCGAAGCTGTCTTTCATCGAGTGGACATTCCAAATGGGACATTTAATGTATTGCCCGAGGCTGTCTTTCATCGAGTGGACATTCCAAATTGGACATTTAATGTATTGCCCGAAGCTGTCTTTCATCGAGTGAACATTCCAAATGGGACATTTAATGTATTGCCCGAGGCTGTCTTTCATCGAGTGGACATTCCAAATTGGACATTTAATGTATTGCCTGAAGCTGTCTTTCATCGAGTGGACATTCCAAATGGGACATTTAATGCATTTCCCGAATATGTCTTTCATCGAGTGGTCATTTCAAATGGGACATTTAATGTATTGCCCGAAGCTGTCTTTCATCGAGTGGACATTCCAAATTGGACATTTAATGTATTGCCCGAGGCTGTCTTTCATCGAGTGGACATTCCAAATGGGACATTTAATGTATTGCCCGAAGCTGTCTTTCATCGAGTGGACATTCCAAATTGGACATTTAATGTATTGCCCGAGACTGTCTTTCATCGAGTGGACATTCCAAATGGGACATTTAATGTATTTCCCGAAGCTGTCTTTCATCAAGTGGACATTCCAAATGGGACATTTAATGTATTGCCCGAAGCTGTCTTTCATCGAGTGGACATTCGAAATGGGACATTTAATGTTTTTCTGAAGCTGTCTTTCATCGACTGGTCATTCCAAATGGGACATTTAATGTATTGCCCGAGGCTGTCTTTCATCGAGTGGACATTCCAAATGGGACATTTAATGTATTGCCCGAGGCTATCTTTCATCGAGTGGACATTCCAAATGGGACATTTAATGTATTGCCCGAAGCTGTCTTTCATCGAGTGGACATTCCAAATGGGACATTTAATGTATTGCCCGAAGCTGTCTTTCATCGAGTGGACATTCCAAATGGGACATTTAATGTATTGTCCGAGGCTGTCTTTCATCAAGCGGACATTCCAAATGGGACATTTAATGTATTGCCCGAGGCTGTCTTTCATCAAGTGGACATTCCAAATGGGACATTTAATATTTTGCCCGAGGCTGTGTTTCATCAAGTGGACATTCCAAATGGGACATTTAATGTATTTCCCGAAGCTGTCTTTCATCAAGTGGACATTCCAAATGGGACATTTAATGTATTGCCCGAAGCTGTCTTTCATCGAGTGGACATTCCAAATGGGACATTTAATGTATTGCCCGAGGCTGTCTTTCATCGAGTGGACATTCCAAATTGGACATTTAATGTATTGCCCGAAGCTGTCTTTCATCGAGTGGACATTCCAAATGGGACATTTAATGTATTGCCCAAGGCTGTCTTTCATCGAGTGGACATTCCAAATTGGACATTTAATGTATTGCCTGAAGCTGTCTTTCATCGAGTGGACATTCCAAATGGGACATTTAATATATTACCCGAAGCTGTCTTTCATCGAGTGGACATTCCAAATGGGACATTTAATGTATTGCCCGAAGCTGTCTTTCATCGAGTGGACATTCCAAATTGGACATTTAATGTATTGCCCGAGGCTGTCTTTCATCGAGTGGACATTCCAAATGGGACATTTAATGTATTTCCCGAAGCTGTCTTTCATCAAGTGGACATTCCAAATGGGACATTTAATGTATTGCCCGAAGCTGTCTTTCATCAAGTGGACATTCGAAATGGGACATTTAATGTTTTTCTGAAGCTGTCTTTCATCGACTGGTTATTCCAAATGGGACATTTAATGTTTTTCTGAAGCTGTCTTTCATAGAGTGGACATTCAAAATGGGACATTTAATGTTTTCATGAAGCTGTCTTTCATAGAGTGGACATTTCAAATGGGACATTTAATGTCTCCCTGAAGCTGTTTTTCATAGAGTGGACATTCCAAATGTGTCATCTAATGTTTTCTGAAGCTGTCTTTCATAGAGTGGACATTCCAAATTGGTCATCTAATGTTTTCCTGAAGCTGTCTTTCATAGTGTGAACATTCCAAATAGGTCATTTAATGTTTTTCCGAAGCTGTCTTTCATAGAATTGACATTCCAATGGGTCGTTTAATGTTTTTCCCGAACCTGTCTTTCATAGAGTTGACATTTATAAATAACACGAATTTGATACCACTGAAACTATTAACATTCATTGAGAACATTTGCGACCATATTGATCGTTTATAAATTCTTTTAATTAAAAGTTGTATTATTGCTTAAAAGTGTCTAAACGAAAGCAATTGAAACTGTGCTCCTTGTATTGAATACAGCATTTTTGAAGTATGTACGTACAATTCACGTTTTGAATGAATACATATATTCAGATGCTAAAAGTGCTTAAGAAGAATTCTCAAATGATAAAATCATACAGTATGACGATACCGTCAGAAACCAATTTTAAGTTTAAATATTTGAATTTTGACAAATTGCGTTACTAGAATCATGCTTCATGCATATTGATATTAAATTTCACATTCATTGGCATCTTTGCAAAAGATGCAACTACATTGTTCTGCATCATTAATTTATACATATTTATAAGCTCAGTATTACATTTATTCGTTGTGGTTGATGTTTTACGAACTATAATACTTGCCGACAGTTATCCAATTGAAACCTCAATTCTTCTCTACACATTGATGTAAATGACTGGAGTCATGACATACCATTTAAATACCGCTGAATTGTTTCCGGTTTTGGTTCTGCTATGAACGCTCCTTCGGCGTTACAAAACTTACGGGCCGAGTACCAATCCATCGTCTCACCGTAAACCTTACGGAAGCAATCGACACCGTGTAGATAGTATCCAAATGGGCATACATATTGGGCTGAAATTAATAAGCAGGTTTTACTTATATGGTACACAATAGAAAATAAGACCTAATAACATCACACAGCATGGAATCGTTGTCAAAAACTGCATTTCAAAGTAAACTGTGCCTTTTAGTAACTATTTGATTAGTTAATAAATACAGTATTTAATCAATATAAAGACTACATAATATATATGAACCTCCAACATGTATATAAATAAGTGGTCGAGATTCAGCATTTAACAACCTAGTATGTAGACGACTGAAATTGGATTTAACCATATTTTTTTCAGCCTATGCACCTGAAGAAATTGACTGTTGTAATGAACTTTGAATGTATTCAATAGATATCGCGTTCAGAAGAAATATTTTGTTATTCAGTAGACTAAAATCATTAAAATCCAGAAAACACAACGAATAATGTATTTTACATGCAACGAATCCGAATACCAACAAAACCATGAAACGAAACATTCTTATATTAACATTCAACCAACAGCAAATTCAATCTGAGGACTATCCTAAATGTCTGCTCGTAACAATAATTACAGCATGGATCTAATTACCATTTCGGGAGTTGAAACACAGAACGTACTGACTTCCAATAAAATAAATAGCCGTGAGTACCTTCTGGTATACAACCCTCGAGTTCCTTTCCAGAAGTAAAGTACATTTCACGGATGTAGTCAGTAATAAAAACATCCTTGACTGTCAGAAATGCAAAACTAAATGTCTTAGTAACACGTTGCTGGCCTGTGACAAGGTTTGTCAAGCAGACTGCATAAGAGCAACGTGATTAAATCTATGGCGTACCATTTGTAAAGTACATATACGCCTACTACCTAAATATAGATGTAACTGTTGTTATACAATTGTAACCGCAATTTAAATGTTATGAATGCAGTCATAAATTTGTAGCAGCAGTTACATTTACAAATATAACTGCCATTTTAATTTTAATTGGTAAGCCCGATCTTGATTGATAGTTTATTGAAGGGAAACATGTTATGCCTTTCGTAAGAAAATAAAGCAGTTTAAGATGCACATGTGGAGTATACATGTTCGACGAGCACATGCGATAAACAGCGCCATGGACAGTATCAATTCAGGAAAGCAACTCGTATGAAATTATCTTTAAACGTTTCGAATGTACAATTTGAATGTCTGCTGGGTAAAATGTCAATGCCAATTAATAATTGTATCATACAAGAAATGATGAAAACGAATGAAATGACACATAATTTGTAATTTGATAAACTAGACTTCTGTAATGCATGAAATTATATCCCGCGAGCAAACACTTGCAAGATGGGAAGAAAGATTTATAAGACGTAAATGGTGACACTCGTGGAAAGGGTTTGCGGAAACCACTTGCGTAAACATCACGAGTTCAAAATGGGCAATATTCTGTATGCATCTTATGTAATTTCTCAAGTAGTTTTACTTAAGTTTAAATTACAAATGAATTGAATGTACTTAGTTATTAGTTTTTTTTTATTGCGTCTTCAAATTGTATTTTAATTATAATAATTTCATTAAAACTTGCTACTTACTGTTGCCATATTTTATATGGAACGATAATATGTATAAACAAATCACACATTTAATGATAAACAACATATTACATATTATAATTAATAATTAAATGGTGTAATCTTTGTGAATACACACCATTTTATTAACCACACCCCGTTAAAAAAAACACCGGCTTTCAAATCTTCGTCTCTTCGAACAATCATAGTCAATGCGCATCCAACTAGTATAATATCCGGATACCACGTATTATATATATAATAAAAATAAATGTTCAATCGTAGTATGTCGTTGGAGCATTTATTGCTGGAACTCGCATGTTTGGCGAATAATTCAATATAAGTCAAAACTTAATCATGTATTTTAACTATTAGCATAATGCAACTAGCACGCATATACGAGATTAGCTACTACTGATTACAATACACATAATAACATTCACATATCAATAACCTATATTGAATCGTTTACAAATGCCAACAATAGCAAACTATGCATTTTATTTACATTTCTATGTATAGTTAATTACTTGTATTTGTATTATTTTACATGACGAAATACAAACACACACCGATGATAAAAAAAGTCTTAAAGTCCTAGTTTAATGAATGTCTGGCCTCTCCATGGGGTATTCCACTCAGTGTATTGGTCCACCATTAAATCTCTTATCATTATCTGCAATCTTTTCTCGCAGCTGACTGATCGAAGGCTTGGTGCACAATTTCAACTGCAACTGTTTATTGATCTCAGCTGATAACGGTCGCCATATTGTGTCCACACTGTGACCACAGCAGGTTTGCAATACAGAGGGGTACAATACCACAGATGGGGGGGTCAAATACAAATGATTAAACTAGGCTTTTCAGTTGCGAATACTACATATCATATTAAACAGAGTTCAAGGAAACGCTTAAAGGTGGTATTGATAATCTAACATTTATTAATGCGCATACAGTGAGCTCTTTTCTTCTGTTAAGATATGTATAAACATAAAAAATGTGTTGATTTATGACCTATATTCTTCGATATTTTTTAGAAATCTTTACTCATGAAACTCGTTTTCGAATTAAAATTGTGGTCTTTCAGGAACAAGCATGATTTTCATTCTAACCGATACTCCCATTGCTTATACCTGTAGCAAACGGTTAATGTTTTTAAGACTTTAGAATTTACTTATATACTCAGTCTATACTCCATCAATTAGGGCCATTACAAATGGACTTCACACGACAACCGTCATTGGGCACTTACAAATGGACTTCACACGACAACCGTCATTGGGCACTTACAAATGGACCTCACATGACAACCGTCATTGGGCACTTACAAATGGACTTCACACGACAACCGTCAGTTTGCTAAATTAAAAAAACAGTATCTATATATTTACAGTATGTAAAATAGACGTATGTTCACATATTTTGTTATTCTTAACAACGCCAGGAAACTTCTTAACAGCACAAAAGTATAGATGAAACATAGAGAGTCACTGCGGTGGTAGATGTCGTTTTTACTATATTTTATATTGACAACTAAACATGGTAATAAACATAATAAAATAAATATTTTTCGAACAAATGAATGTATGGCCAGCTGTTTTTGGCGACTAGCGCCATTGTTAAATAATTCGAACAACTTGACAAATACACCTGTAATACATCGAAACACATCATTTCACACGTATTTCATGCAATATTATGATCCAACATATTAAGAACTGGACTCCTTTGCCATTAGCTGGTTCCTTTGTATAAAACGTGTACATCCAATGCAGGATACATCACTTCATGAGGTGTACATGAGGCATTCACTGGACAAAACACTGAATATAAGCATAACCTAATACATACATGTCAGTCTTATTTCAAGAAGCAGATTATTTTTTACAAAAATAACAAACTAATTAAGTATCTTGAAATAAATCTTTGGAAGACGAATCTCTAAACTCATCATCTAAAAGTAACTAGCACTGTTTATTGATTGTGTAGTCACATAATATAGCTGTTCATTTATTATGATTTAACGTCTTCATAATACTTAAACATGTTTGCAGTACAGTGCCACGTTTTACGTTGAATAGGGAAACCAAAACATTTAAACATCTCCCAATATTGGTCATTATTATTGACACTGAGTGGGAAGATGGTTAACAGTTCAGAAACATCAGTTTACAAAATATTTACTTTAAGATGGTACACTTAACACATTTCGGTAAAACTACATAAGAATTGTTTTCAGCTTTGTTTTGCAACTAATACACTATTTTCACTAAAGAAATATTTTGTATATATAAACAGAATCGTCATTACTTTCATTACCACCAAAACCGCTTGCACGTAATTTTGTAAAAAATAACGGCACTATTGATAAGCTAAAACATTATTATGCCATTTAAATGCACTGTTATAAAATCTCGGTGTGGTTATTGACATTTCAATACTTTAATTTATACAAAATCACGCACAGTGCACAACCAGATCGTATTGTCAAAATGAAAACAATCGAGCAAGATAATACTGTGTTTGGAAGTAAAAAAGGCCGATATTCATGTATTCATGATTAACCCACAGTTCTGCTAATTCTGTTCTGTTCTGCAGAAGTCTTATCACTAATACAACTGAAGCTTGCGTGTATCCAGGAACATATCCAAAATGACGATACAAATAAAATGATGGAATGAATCACTGCGCATTGTTATCAATGGTATATAAATAGTATACCTGTTTATGATTACAATAAAAGTACCAAAACAATGCTTGAACCTATCATCGAGCAACAGCAAAAGTAAAACGTTCTTTTAGTTTAGGTATTAGTGACCAGACAAGGAAATCAGTTGGTTTTATAAACACATATACAATATAACCAATGCTGATTTGATGTTTATGACTATTATTGAAAGCCTGGTAACAACAGTTTTTTTAATTATAATAAATATTAATACATATTTGTTTTCCATATGAGTAATTATGAATTATTTTGATAGATACGGTTTTAATTGCATGTCATATTACATGTATCACAAATACATTATAAAACGACCGACGACCATTGCATTTCCCGTGATTTAATAGTATTACCAATATAAACTTATCATGCAGTACAATTATAAAGTTAAACTCCAGCTGCGACAACAGGAGAGAACTCTTATTATCAGCACGCTGCCCTTTATTTATGGCAAGTACCGACTGCCAAAACAAAACGGTACAATGCAAAAAACAAACAACAACACAAACACAAATGAATAAAACTGGGGTCACCGCCTTGGAACGGTCAATGCAAAGCATTTGGGGCTAAACTGGTTTTTGGGTACCCGAACC
The DNA here is from genome assembly GCA_027627225.1 of Congeria kusceri. Classification (NCBI taxonomy): domain Eukaryota; kingdom Metazoa; phylum Mollusca; class Bivalvia; order Myida; family Dreissenidae; genus Congeria; species Congeria kusceri. The sequence continues at coordinate 17,771,759 of CM051030.1, read as the reverse complement.
TCACACTTAGCCCATTTCATAATACATTTGAGTGTACATACTTGTATGTTTTATGTTAACAATCAGCATACATCCTTTAAACGTTATCAAGGGACTTAACAAAGTAAATTTTTTTGTCACGTAATATACGCCGACTCGACAAATGTTTGTCAAACTATTAACTTATATTGATTGCAAACATGTAATTTGAATGCCATAACGTAGTGTGAATAAAAACAGAGTTATTCAATACAAGTTGTTATGTTTTTATTGATCGGCAATCGAAAAGAACAGGGACTGTGCGACGATAGAAGGGATTTTTTTTCAACTTTCAGAAAATAAATAATAACTAAACTGTTGTATTCAACGGAGGAGAATCAATCTTCGGGGTAGCCATTCATGTAACAGAGCAACAGGACACTACACTATTGGTTGAAACCATATTAAGTCGAATAGTATAAAAATCATTGGCGAAAAGAAATAAACCGTTAAATAAAATATAGGTCATAGGCGGTGCATCATGCCTGATGCAAAACAAGTCGTTGGTTCCGTTCTAATCGGGCTTGGTGGCGTGCATGTGCTGTTCAGCATTTTGGCTCTGGCTCTCAACAGTTGGTTGCAGCGGCAGGACAATATGTTTTGGAATCTGGAAGATTTGCAGCGTTGGATATTGCTTTGACTATCCGATGGTGTTTGGTAATAATATGGTTACGTATACTGTTACTTTAGCGTATTAACGGGTCTAAATACTAAAATACTATTTTATATAAATATCAAACAGTACAAAGTTCAATAGTATGTTATTGAAATGTTCAACTAGATTACTGTTTATACCTAAACAATATTCAGCGGGATGATGTATACACAAATCGCATTCTTCTATTTCTTAACAAACCTTCTTTATACGGGATTACTTAAGAGCATTTCACTAATGCAAATCCTTTTAAAGAATAGTAGATACACATATTTGGATGCGTTAACTCCTGATTTTGCAAAAGTGCACATTTCGCCATGACATCCTATAGGCGGAAGCGGCGGCTTACGCCCCCCACACCGTTTAATTGCATAATGTTCGATTTCTTTAACCTTAAAGTTACTTAGATTTACTTACTTAGTCATTCACATTCAGAGAAGACTGTTACATTTATCAGAGAACATAAGCATACTACACGTATAGCTTGTCTTTAAAAGGTTAAACAATGACACTATGATTTTAATTAGTAGTATGTTCTAACTTGTTCCGCCCCCCTCTAACTCTGTTACCGCGGCTGTATCCAAATCCGTACGTAATGACCGTCAACAAATCTCTTTATACCAGTATGGTTAAAGCTGGCTCGAGCCTTCGCCTTTATTGGCATGTTCCTTATGGTTGGCGCCACTGTGACCTCGGTTCTCTACTTATTCATCTTGAAGAATAACAGAATATGTTTGTTCGTTAACATAGGGTTTGTTGCAGCGGCAGGAAAAGCACTTAATGAGAATACGTTGTTTATGGGTACAGAATATAATAGTTATAAAAGAATGTTACATTTTTCGCGCATTGCTGTTTAAATCATATACATTTTTGCCGTTCAATCGCGTTTTCAAAGTTGTAGAGATTTACAAATTCTCGGCTTTCATATAATCTGCTTATAATGAGCATCTACAACTGTATTTACATTATGTTTAGATGTATGTACGGTTTAAGATAACAATGTCTTAAGAATGGCATTTGACAAATTAGGACCTCGACATTAAGTTCCAATTGTGGAACAAATTATTAATTATCGTATGTGTCCACCTTCCAGGGCTCAGCATGCTGGTATCATTCGCCATCTTTGCTGACAAGAACGTGTTTACTCTCTGGTCTGAGGTGGAGTACTGCTACAAATACGGAACAGGTTTCGCCCTGTGCCTGGCCTCGTGGTTGTTGGGCTGGGTCGTGGCTGGACTCTGGGTGTTCTTTCTCATCCTTACCCGGTCCTCGAAATAAAAGGAAACGCTAAGATTGACAATCCACATCAAATGCAACAGAAAACTTTTTTTTGGGGGGGTGGTGGTGGTTATTTTGTATATATATGTATGTATGACACTTTTTTGAGACAAGTATTAGCATATCTTTACATCTTTGTAGTTGTGTTGTAGGAGCATTCTATTTAGTTTGTCACTTAATAATGCTCGTTAGGATTGTTGTGTTCTGGATTAGTGATATTTTGTATTTTTGCCGTTATTGAGCACTGTTTGACAGTGTAGACATAGTTGTTTGGGGTATTGAATCATTATCTATAATCAGGCTACCTAGTGTACATGTAGCTAACCTTTTTTAACCACTAATGAAACAATTCATAGGAGAAGCTTGAAAATAAGATGCACCATTAGAAAATATCCATATATTTGTAGAATTTCTTATTATGAGCATATTTATAAAACATTATTTACTAAGAATATATTTGTGAAAGGGATGTTGAATGTCAATAAAAGATTAATTTTAGTATTTCACTGATTTGATCATTAAAGGTGTGTCTTGTTTTAATGTATATACTCAATCAAACCATTTTAGCTGCTGGTAATAGTCAGTTAATTTGTATGCTTGTATTGCGAGTTTGAAAAACAAATTGACAATAATTGGAATGGGTTTCAAGTCAGATCGACGCATTCAATAGAAAGAAATTCCAATATAAACAAAAAATCATATTAACATAAGGCTTATAGTAAAATATAGTAAACGCATATATACATATCCAGTGAAACGGTCAAAATTACAAACAAAATATCAGAAAACATGAACACAGAAAAGAAAATAAGCTCCATTTTCCTACACTCGGCAACACATTGTGTTTGTGCATTTGAGCAAGAAAACAAATACAGCTTCACGTTTTGTTCAATATAATTATGTGCATTTACATAACAAATCCTGTCAAAGGGATGAATTGTTGTTCATGCACCGCGTCGAATTTCAAAGCCTGTAATTGCGATATTTGGCATACAATTTATCCCCGCTTAATCGTCTTCTACCCAAAGGTGCTCACAAGAGTAGAGTGCGAGATGGATCAAATTACAAAAATAACTTGACATACAAACATAATATTTAACGTCTTTGTGATCAATAGCTGTGTTGTTGGAGTGTAAAGACGGAAGTTAAGATTATAATCTTTAAAAAAGGGCGACATCTAGAAAGCTTTCAAATGTTTTTGAACAATACTACGGTTCATCAAGCATTAAATGCTGACGGGTAAATGTAGGTTACAGGTTTATATGTTGTTCAACGAGAGACCCACATGACCGATCCATCTGATTATTTTTTCTTATGGGAAAAGAAACAACGTCCGATATACTCTGCATACATGTACATCTATTTAACTAGATACTAGTTATGCTATCATTTAAAGTGAATTACCGAATACTTTATGTTAATTATTGCTGAAAAGTATATAATACGTCCGACCATTCAATTTATTGACCTAAACCATGTCTGCCAGGTGTGCACAGGTCTTAAACCGAGCGACAAACAGTGTTGAAATCATGAAATGTTTTTCAAAGGAAGATTATTCTTTCGGCAATGCACAGCCAATGATACAATGATATTATTTGGACCGGTATATTAAACTTCCTTTTTGATGTCACTGCGTGTATATTAAAGACAGTTATTGAAATTTAGCAACTATTAACAAAGATTATCAATGATGCTCTAAATAGTTGACTTATATGGAGAACTTCGTTATAAATGAAAGCAAACTGTGTACGTGGCTATGTGCTTGGTAAAAACGACCACGTTATTAACTTTAATGACGAGCTAATATGAATTCGATTTATCATTAACGTCTGGGGAAAACAAACACTCCACTTATTATCGACACACGCATGAAGAGGGCGCGATGGGTCAATTTACAGATATAACATCACCAACAAACCTAGCATTTAACTTTAAGTAATGCGTGGGTTATGATAGCTTTAATATGGTGGCAAAAAACTGCCTTACGATAACTACTTACGGTTCGCGAAAAATTTCGTGTTACCACTTAAGTTTCGTGTTATTTATCTTATATCTTAATAGCGGTTGCGATTTTCTTTTCCACTTAAGATATTTATTTGCTTAATGAAAAACAGGCCTGAACACGCACAGAACTGAGATCAGAATTTCAGTTAATAAAAACTTTTGTGGTATCACAAATATTAACTAGTTAAAATTTGCGTTGTAAGATAATTTTCATGATAAAATTCGTGTCAGATATATGGCAACACGAATTGGTTTGCGAATACATTTGCGATACATGAAAATTAAGTGGTATCGCAAATGTTAACTATATAAGATTTGCGGTGTAAGATAATTTGTAACTCGAATATTATCTAGTTAAAATTCGCGTTGTCAGATAATTATTATGATAATATTATTGTTAGTAAGATAGTGCAGAAGACCTCGCGCACAAATTAAATGGTAACACGAATACTATCTAGTTAAGATTTGCGTTGTCAGATAATTGTCATGATAATATTCGTGTTAGTAAGATAATTCGGAATAATTCGCAATCCCGAGAAAATGTATATTATGTCAGTTCTGGGCACTTTTATGCCATTTAGTATAATACTAAAATATATTGCAAATATATTTTCAAACGGTATCTTAATATACAGATAAATGTCATAATAAATAAGTGGTAACACGAATCTGTTCGCGAAAGCTAATTAGTTAACACGAACGTTTTCGCGAACCTTAAGTGGCTATCGTATGACAGTTCTTTGCCGCCATACGTTAAAGCAGGCCACATGGCAATTTCGATGGTACAAAACACCTTTTCATTTCAAAGGTGCAGTTCTTATCATCCATAAAGTAGGCTGATACCGGTAAGTTTATAGTTTTACTGTCTGACTATTTTATTAAACAATTCATGTTCACGATTAACCGTTCACGATGATAAGTGTAGTTCGACCTCCGAAGTCGTCGATGACCATGACATGACGATAGTGTAATTCGATCTTCGTGGTCGAAGATGACCATGACCATGACATGATGATAACTGTAGTTTGAACTTTTAGTCGAAGATGACCATGACATGACGATAGTGTAATTCGACGTTCTTAGTAGAAGACGCACATGGCCATGACATGACACTAATGTAGTTCGACCTTCATAGTCGAAGATGACCACGTAAAGCAATTATCACTCATGCTTTTTTGTTGTCAGTGACGGAAACGACGTTACCTATACACCAATATAAATGACAGATTGGTAATTGGCATTATAAGCAAGTAGCTATTACGAATTACGTTTGCCTCGGTAGAACATAGGGAAGTTCTGTGTGTTAAAATAATGTTATGACCACCTTGAGCACAACGTAATGCGTTTTTTTTCCAGGCGACGTTGAATATCAAAGGAATATACAATATGTTGTGTATTCCGGTTGGCATAAATTGACATTAACAATGATAAAGCCCGATTGAATGTTCGCTCTAATCGAAAACCAATATCCTATATGTACTTGAATAAACATTAACATGTGGGTGGCAGAGTGTAGCAGCAGCATGCATGGCTGCTGATCTGTTTTGAACGCTTTATATTATACATAAATCAGTTTATTAGTCAGTATATTTTTTGAAGGTTTGCACAAACGTCATGTATAACCCGATGCGCATATCACTTACCATGTAGGTGGACCACTGTTTTTTGCCTCTTCACATATTCATTTATAACAATAAATATTATTCATATCTGCTCAAGTGCGTTTTCTGGGAAGAACCAGATTGTGGTGTCTTATAAGAAAATTCAATCGAACGCCCCGAGTAGGGATCGAACTCGCGATAACTCTATCGCATATGTTCGAAGCCTATAAAATACCATAAATTGCAGGTAAATACCTAATTAATAAATATTGCTATAGCGTTTATAAATGCATTGAGTAGCGCAGGCTGTCTGAATAATATTTTTTCATATGAAATAAAAACACATGTGTGCGTTTACCAATGTAGCAAGGATGATAAACAATACCATGCAAAATAGCCGGTTCTATTACTAATACTTGCCTCCATTTTAAACGAGTACTGATTTATAGGTGTACGGAGCATTTTGCATACTCCTCGCATCGGTTACCACCACCTTAGGCGTAAAAGAAATATGTTTGTTTCAGGTTACATGCCAAAAATAATTAGGTTAGGTAGGTAGGGAATTATTTTTTTAATTATTATTTGTTATTTGTTAAATGGTCAACTTATAGATTCAAAAACTGAATGAATATTTAAAACATGTCTCTAATATCATAAACCATTGTTTTGAAGTGGATGCTATCAAAACAAAACACTTAATTAAAAAAAACAACATGTATTTATTGGAAAAAAGTAAAATACACAAAGCAAATATCTGACCCACTCAATCAAATGTTCTAGGGTCAAGGCATTTTTAGGGTATGTCGGGTAACCTGAAACAAACATATTTTTTTTTACGCGTTAGCATTCTTTACGTTTCATTCATTCATTCATTCAGTCAGTCATTCATTCATTCATTCATTCATTCATTCATTCATTCATTCATTCATTCACGCCGCGTTTACCGCCTGAGGCATTTATTCATATCAATAGTAGTGTATATATACGAATTCAAGCATTCACTGTACCAGCTCAGCGAGTTATCATTTCATTGCAGTTATAGTCCGTTTTTTCTGGACTGTCAAAACATGAATAATTTCAGGGTGGTTGAATGCGTTATTTATATCCTTGGCCAGCATTCGTGGCTTTCCGATAGCGTGCTTCGGCTTTCGGGTAGATAATACTACATGTGATGTATGATACTTAAAGCAGGGTTTTCAATGAAGCAGCAATTTCTACCTATAAAATATTGGGGAGGAAATAGCTTAGTGGTATTATGCTCGTCACGTCAACCTAGCTTTTGCTGGTTCGAGTCCCGTCATTAAAAAACATATTTTGAGCCAAAAGGTAATATTGTAAATGTTAAATTGCATTTTTTTTTTAATAATAGATTTATATTTACAGATATTTGTTATTATGTCTTTTTCTTTTCTCTTTTTTTTTATCTTTACTTTTTGTATTATGTTTGAATGTTCATTAAATAAATAATTGATAACGAAAAAATTTAAAAGCAAAATCAGATAAGCGCTTCTTCGTCTTCGTCTGCCGTATGTACAATATACAATGATACAAATTTGCTTTAAATAATAATATAAAACGTATAACTCTCTGGGATTTGAACCCGGTTCGCTCGATTAATAACCGATGTACTTCATCTAAAAACTTCGGCCATTCCGACTGACGGTTAGTGCAGAATTGCTAATGTTATTTATCCTGTATTTTGCATATCACGGAAATTTCGACGGAAAACTGCGATGAAAGTCAAATTATAAAAATAACACATTCAACCACCGTGAAATTATTCATGTTTAACAGTTCAGAAGAAACGGAATTTACCTCCTGTTTATATGAATTACTTTTTTTTCGGAAAAAAACCCGTCTAGAACATAGTAACGTGGCAATGCGCATTGTTTATTTATACCGATACAAAGTCATATGCTTTCTTGATCTGACATTTGAAACCAGTGCGTGTACTAAACAAATTACCTAATATTAAACAGGTGGTTCTAGAATTCTATTTAAAGGGACTATGTCAGTGAAAAGGGTCTCAAGGAGGCAATTTCTTTTTAAAAATCTGAAATTTATATGTTAGTACTGGCATACAACAACGGTTAAAACAAGGTATATATAATGGGAAAAGATTGTACGCATTCTGAGATAAAAATCCATTTATAATATGGGTTGTGTTTGTTTGGCCCTTTTCCTGTTAACATTTAGACGTCATAATTGTGAGCATTTTGTATAACCATGGCTTACAAAGTCCTTACCAGGCATGATAGCGCAGTTGGTTAAAGCGCTGTCTGCTGACATTTCTTCGTATGTCTCCTAAGTCATACCCGCTTGCGGTTTAATTGTTTCAGGCTTATTTGCTAATTTGTTTTAATCAAATAAATTAATGTGTATTCTTTTATTTTTATTTATTTAATGCACAGGTCTTAGTAAAGCGAATTTCTATCAAATAATATAGTTTGTAGTGCAATAGGACGCCAATTTTCCGTTGACATAGTCTCTTTAAGTGCGGCATTTGAATAGTGTTGTGTAACTTAAGCTATCCGAAGTCGAATAGTAGGGTGAATGCTAATTGCACAGATTACCGCTTAATGTAGCCAGCTGCAAATGTAGAGACTACATGTACAAAGGGTCTTACAAATACTCGCGTGTGGTTTTAAGAATCAATGCTGTTATAGGAATGAGGAATACACAAATATAGACATAAAATATCGCATAATTCAGGCTTTTAGAACTAAACAAAAAGACATGTCTGACACAAGAAAGGTTTGGTATTATATATTAGTTGGACTGACCGTGTTAAGTATTCCTTGTACAGTGTTGGCATTGGTGCTGGACACGTGGTTTGATATCGGTTATGTTTGTTCAGGACTGTGGCACATATGCGGTCGTGTTGATGGGTCGTGTTTGGAGTGGAGTAATGTTCCAGGTAACATGTTCTTTTGTTTTTCGTTACTTTTAAACTTATTTATTTTAGCTCGATTGTGTCAAAAGCCATAGGCGTATACATATACTTGCGAGGCAGTCTAGGATGAACCAGTACTTGGTGTCTTTTGCGTAAGGTCATTCAAACGCTCCCCGTGTAGGGATCGAACTAACGATCTCCCGATCGCAGGGTGGACACCATATCCATTACAAAAAACTGCGATTTTGTCATTGTTTTATTTGAAATAAGTACGGACGACTTGCAGTATAAACCATATACATGTCGACTTACGTGCTAATCTTTGTATAGCTATTTAGGATGCTTGATTGACTTCGGAGTGTAATGTTTCCTCGAATTAATTTACATATTAATATCTGTATACACAGGTAGTGGCAATAGTATCAAATGACATTTTTCCCGTCATAAACAGGTTTTGATTTTTCACTCCTTTCAAGTAAACAGTCGTCTGTCAAATCGTAATTTAAGTAATGAGCTCTTTGCATACATACGTTCAGTCATTAAAGCATTTTTCCATGTTAACAACAGCTATTTTAAACTACACTAATAAAATGCAGTACTGATATTTCAATTATTTGTCATCCATAGTGTTTGCTTTCGATGGTTTGATATTTCGAAATTCGTAATTTTGGTATCTCGTTAGTTTGAATATGTTGTTAATTTACCAAAAATGTATTTGAGTCTTGTTGTGGAAAAACCGGGCCTAATGCATGGGCTTAAAGTGTCGTTCCGGATTAGCCTGTGCAATCCGGACGGCACTTTCCGCTTTCAGTGGATTTATGTTTAGAAGAGACTTCATGGGAATAGAAAAAAACAATACAAGCGGAAAGTGCCGTCTTGGATTAGCCTGTGTGGACTGAACAGGCTGATCCGGGACGACACTTTATGCACATGCATTAAGCCCAGTTTTCCCACGACACGCCAGACTGTTTTTTTGCAGATTGGATGAAGACTGTAAGAGCCTTAGTCTCTGTTGGAATAGGTACGGCAGTGCTGTCCACACTGGCATCTTTCCAGTATGTGTACGCGCTAAAGGACAATGCATTTGTTCTTTCTACCATTTTCGTACTCTCTGTAACATCCGGTGAGTATTTATGGTTGCAATTTTAAGCTTATCATGTACACTGCGTCGATAATAATTGTGTTTAGTCTTTTCGACATGGCATTGCTTTTGTGAACATTTGGTGTATAATATATAGCACGTTTGACATCAAAATCACCGCGAACAGGTCCAACAATATGCACACAATGACAATACAAATATTGTGGAATTAGTTACAATTTGTAGCATTACGTTTACATTACTTATATTTACTTTATCAAATTGTGTGGCCATAGCAAGTATGCACAATACAATGTGAACATGATCTCCTTCAGCTGTGTACCATCTTGATTTAAAATTGCATGTAAACAAGTACAGCACAGCACTGTGTATAAAGTGACTTTGTTTTACGATAACTTTATTTCAGTGCTCATACCATTAAAGCCTCAAACATGAAACATACTATCATGTTAAGTTATCTGTCTTGAATAGAAGTTTGAATAAAGTATCGTTAACGGAACAGATCTTATTGATTGCAGGCTTCAATGCACTGCAAAGCCTCATTTAAAACACACTGTCTAACCACTGGGCTATTATGATTACCATTATTTTAATGCTTACCAATTGTATTGAGACTATATTTGAACTAACGTTTGAAACTATAATTGAGCATCAATGGGTAAGAGAGTAATGCAGAATGAGATATGAGTATGTGGGAATATTAATTTGGCATGATTGTGTAATGTTTCCATTCGCTATAAACGTCTGTTTGTCTGTATGTCAGCCTGCCCGTGTCTGCCTTACTGCCCGCCTGCCTGTGCCTGCGTTTTTGTAAATGTACCTATTCAGTGCAACTCATTGCGATTTTCTACATTAATTGGCTAAATGTATATCATTTCGGGGCAACAGTGAAACAAAAGAAAAGAACAATCCAGTTTAAAGTATAAATAATAACTAGAAGATCTTAATCAATCCACATCACGTGGTTTGGTATGACGGCAGGGATTTGATTTGAGCTGTGCTCGGATCCAGTGAAATTCTGCGCAGAGGTTGGTATATAGTAATAGTAGGCACTGATCGGTATCTGTCACTTTCCACCATTACCCGTGCGTATTGGGAATGAATTGCTTATTGAATTTGGCTTAATGCAATGAATACTTTCCGAAAATCGTTCACCAACAATAAAACAAATGAGGCGTGTCGTAGGAAAACCGGGCTTAATGAATGTGCGTAAAGTGTCGTCCCGGATCAGCCTGTGTAGTCCGCACAGGCTATCCCGGGACGACACTTTCCGCTTTTATGGTATTTTCTGTTTCAAGGAAGTGTCTTCTAAATCCACTGTAGGCGGAAAGTGCCGTTCCTGATTAGCATGTGCGGACTGCAAGACTAATTCAGGACGACACTTTACGCAAATGCATTAAGACGGTTTTCCCACGACAATTCGCAAAAAAATAAAACATAGCATTCTGATCATACGTTTGAACGTGGTATCGGTTTATGTACATACTATTCATCATGAACCGTAACACCCTAACGTGGTTATTACGTTGTATTTAAGGAATCTGCACGATGTCCGCCTTCACCAAGTTTGCTCGAGATTCACTCAGTGGACACTATGGAAGCGCTTTTGTTCTGTGCGTCATCGCCTCCATTATCGGCTGGTCAGTGGCCGGACTGTGTATGTTTCTTCTCTGCCAGAACCGGTTTTCAACTAATTCAACGTCCTTGTGGTCCAAATGTAAAGAACATTATGTTTTGCTACGTCAATACACACGATAGCAAGTCAAATATTTTTCAGTTATGCAATAATAGTTTTCGAAACAATGTACACCTTGGTATTGTTATGATTCCTTTGTGTAACCGTTTGACAGTGCATTTAACAGATATTTATATATTCGCATTAATCTTACATCCGTTTCATTAATATAGTTGTTGTTGTTGTTATTCATTATAAAATATCCTTTATACATATGTTTTATGACTTCAAAAGACAAGTTAAAGAAATACAACGATTTATCCTTTAACGGTATAATTTCACAATGTGCAGGGTATATCTGTACATCGTTTTGTTTTAATATGCTAAGTATACAATTAACGGTATCTGCTATTTATTACTATTTCAATTTGTTATATGATTACTATTACGAAGAGCAGTATCTCCTTTAAGATAACAATGACTTTGATAAATAATGTTTATACCGTTGCATGCTTGTTTGTTGCAATATTGATTTTAATGGTTGAGTATATTCTCGATATCTGAAAAAAAGAAACGCTTCGTTGATTATTAGGTGGACACCGTATGAACACGAATTATATAGACACTACTCTGGCTTTAATTTTGCATCGAGATTGTTATATATTAATGGAAATACCGTTTGTGTATACGGTTTTATAGTCAACGTATACAGCTCACGCTTAAGCTGTATACGGTCTAACATATCTCTCAATAATTCCCCGCCGTCATTAATTTCCAAGTGCATACTCTGATCACATTGTAAATTAAAATGGCAGACATGCAGAAGAAAACACCGTAGACATCGTAAAATCATACCGTCGTTGAGTAATCTCTCGCGGAATGAAATACAACAATCCAATCCACATGTTGTAACCAAAACTTTTTCAAATCTGTGTTTATTACTCAAATTATTGAGATAATAGTACGGTTCTGTTATGTACACCTCCTCGTATATAGTTTGTTGGAAGATAAAGTATGCAAGAATATTAATTATATATTAATCGATGGCAAACAGGTCATAAAGCCAAGACAAAGAAATTAGTCGATTTTTTTCTCAATATACTAATGTAAACACTGACAATTTTGCTGTGGCTTTAAATTATATTACGTACCCAGCAAGCTCTAAATTACCTGTTTTGTTCATAAATAGCATATACCGGATAGGTGTTTTCAACCGATATAATACAACTGATGGATTCAAAATTCCACATCTCACGCATCATCTGCTGTTTTGAAACATGATAAATATTTATTCAATGACAATGTGACAATACGTTAAAATATGCGATTCATTAGCTACAAATTATGTCAAAACGGGTGGAAATCTAACTTCGAACCCAGCTAAAGTATCAGTCACATTATCCAGCGATGGGGTATACGATGGGCAACCGATGCGTTTTTTGATAAAAATGGCTGGCTGCCGGCCGGACACCCATAGTAATCGGACGGTGACTGAGGCCATCAGGCGAATCGGTTGGGGTCATCGGGAGAAAATAAGTTGTAGTTAAAAATCAGCGATGTCCCCACCGATGCCCCAAATCGCTCCTTATCGGCAACCCATCCTTTAAACATCTTTCAAGGATCGGCCGATGTATGGCCGAGCATCGTCCAGTAACCGTTGAATCTGAGATCATCGGGGATGAGTGGTGGGCAACAGACATCGGCCGATCATCGGTCGATGTTCGACCAAACATTGGCCCATAGTCGAACGATGTACGACCGATGTACGAACGATGTTAACCAATGTATGAGCGATGTAATATACATCGGCCGATTACCGCTCGAACATCGGTCTTTGATTAGCGATGCATCGCTGGGCCTTTATAAGCGCGTCAATTTTCACATGTATAATTTTCTTTCAGCAGACAACAACAATGCCACGACCGCACAAAGATATCAAGGAACCACCAGAGGGGAGTGACAAGGGCAAAGCGAATGGGATGGGCAAGGCGAGTGGCAAGAGCAAGTCTAGTGACAAGGGCAAGGCGCCAAAGAAGCCAACCAAAGCAACGACCAGGATGTCACCGCGTAAGAGACCGGAACAGGGTCCAGAAAGCACAGACACTGATCACACCATCGAACATGAAGAAGATTTCGAAGACAACGCATCGCAAGCCTCCACTACCTCGTCAATCACCGGCTCCAACAAGAGACAGCGTGTGGGGATGCCATTAGAAGAATTATCGATGGACACCATGAAGACGATAGCCAGCTGGTTCGAGGGCATGCCCATGTTCTATGACCTGGCCGACCCAAACTACAAAAACACTCAACTACGAGACATGAAGCTGACGGAATTCGGCAGGGAAATTGGCCTATCTGGTGAGCCCTTTATATAGTATCCCTTATATGACAATTGTGAATAATTGTACAAGTTTTTGAATAAGTTTTCAAATGTTTCTTTTAAATGTCCTTATGTTCATTTTCCTCTTTTTTCGTGTGTTTCAGCCGCGGCCATCAAGCGCCATTTTGTTTCCATGAGGACCGACCACCACAAGCTGATGAAAGATACCAAGAAGAAAAGCGGATCAGGTGGCGGGAAGAGGATGACCCCTCTCCAGAGTTTAAGTTGGCAGCGTACGCATTCCTAGACCCCTACCACAAGCCTCGGACACAGTCGGAGACATGCGGAAAGGTAAGCATCTGCACGTAGAATGTGTCGAGTTGTGATATTCTTATTCATTCTTATTTTATTCTTCTTTTGCACTACAGTAATGTTTGTCTTAGTGCAATTCTTATCCATTCATCTTATGCATTCTTATGCATTCTTACCATTACATAAACTCTTGCACAACAATTGCGAATAATTGTAAAAATGCAATTGTTATCCATTCTTACCTTATGCATTCTTACCTTATCCATTCTTGCACACAACTCAAATTACATTTTTGCTTGCTTATGCTTCAGGTCGGAGGCGCTGATGGTGGTGACGAGTCGGAGTCGGGTGACAACATGTCAGTGGCAGATGAGCTGGGTCCCAGCACTTCGGTAGTGGCGATGGCAGAGACGAAAAAGCCATCCGCGTCTAAGTCGTCCAAGAAGGGGTTGTCGGAAGTCTTGGTGCACTACTTAGAGAAGAGTGCCAAGGAGACCAAGGAGGCTGAACAGAAGGTAAATACATGACTATACACTTGCAACCTTGAGCATTGTCTTATACTTACATTACATTACAACATGCAAACTTGTATTTTTTATTTACAATTAAATGCAATGTTACATGTTCTGTTCACAGGTGCAGACCACAATTGCAGCCCAGAAGGTGGAGCGGATGCCTGGGCAGAGTGGCTGGTATCGGTGCAGAGCGAGATACCCGAGGCGCGTTACCGGGACTACCAGGCCGACTCGTTCAACCTGGCCATGCGTTACATTAGGGACGCCCAGCAGCCGCAGCCGCAGTTACAGCCACAGCCACAACAGCAACAACCCCAGGCCTTCCAGCCGGCGCCGCAGTTCCTGCCTTTCACCGCGCACCCTGCGCGTGCGCAGCAGCAGCAGCATCAGCAGTTTGCACAAGTACAGGTATTTTTTTTCTTTGCTTTTGACATTGTATAGTACATCTTATAGCAGTTATTTTGTAAGATGAACATTTTATGCATAAAACTTATATTCTTCTTTTTGCACTACATTAATGTTTATCTGTTACTATGTTTCAGACGTCCTATCCAGCCAGAGATCAGTCTGGCCCCGCACCACCTGTCACCTCCTGGGACTTCGGAACAAGTTTGTCGTTGGGAGTGTCACCCGGCAGCAACACCTCCATGATCAACCAAGCATGGACCTTGTCTGATCAACATGCTTCGCCACTTTGCACCCCACATCAACGTACATCCCTTGGATTCAACACCTCTCTCGACACGCCCCCCGCGCCTCGACCTTTTGTGGAGACGGTGTCACAGACTCTACGAGAGGCCCGTGGGACACTCTGCAGCGAGGATCCGACATCCGGAGAAACGGTCACCACATTCGGAAACATAGAAGAATCCCCTGGTCTACGTCCGTCACAGAGAAGCAATGCGACATCAAAGTCAGCTGCGTCAGAGACTGAAGGACTTTAACTGTTCTATGGATTATATGTTACGCTGGACTTATTTACTCTTTGTAACATGTGTTTTATATATGCCTCAGTCACATTACATGTCTTATGCTGTAATAAAGCATCCATGGTCTAAAAGAAATTTGTGTGTCTGACTTGACTATAATGTTTAATAAAACTGAATGATTTGAAGGTCAAAAAAATTCGAAAAAAAAAATAACTTAAAGTTGATTAAAGTAAGGTCACTTGAAAAATATTAAAGATCAAATTATTACAAGGTCAAATGGTACAGGTCAAATAATTGAATGGTCAAATTATTATTGAAAGATCACACGATTTAAAGGTCAAATGACTAAAGAAAAATATACCAAGAGTAAAAACTATAATAAAAATAGACTTTTCTTAATATGTATACCATGCCTCTTCTTGTCTTTCGCCTCAAGGTCAAAGACTGGAAATGATAAACATTCTGCATAGTTTTAAGTGCACAGGTGTTATTTCAACCCAATTATTTTTTTCTGAGATCTATACATTTTATTAGTGTTCATACACAAAAAAATACAAACGAAATGTTTTATATTTATTCAACTACTCTTTTTATTCAATGTAAAAACATCTTCATCAAATCTTACAAACAACATATTTATAAACATGTGAGAAGGCAAAGATATGAATGAGTAAATTGTCTATCACAAGCATAAATGTAATACAAATGTCAATTGTCTATGGCAAAATCCTGCCAGGGGACACTTCCTGCAGGACTATTAAAGTAATTCTTGAGATAGGCCCTCTGCTCCTTGCCAGCCGCAGTGGTCCGCGGCCTGCTTCCTGCACGTCTTGCATGACAGCGTTGTGTCTCCAAGCCCCTGGGAGGAGTTGACCCTGGTCGTCCTCGTGGTCGAGATCTGCATTCTGGAGCCGTGGGTAGCGTCTCCTCATTATGTTGTGGAGGGTTAGACACGCCTTTGCCACACGCCTAACGTTCGCCGGCCTCAGTCTCATGGTGGTCAGCAGGCATCTAAATCGGTTGGCCAGGATCCCAAACGCGTTCTCCACGACGCGGCGCCCTCGAGAAAACCTGTAGTTGCAGATCCTCTCCTGCCTTGACAAGAAGCGGTGCGAGTACGGCTTCATCAGGTACGTGCGGAGAGGGAAAGCGTCATCCCCAACAATGAAGTATGGAGTGTCTTGGTCGTCGTTGGGCAGCGGGTCCGGCGGGGGGAGACCGAGAGTGCCCTGGCGTAGCGAGGGCTCCAGCCGCGAGCGGTTGAAGATGCCCGCGTCTGATGATGCACCGTTGGCTCCCACGTCGACCCAGAGGAACTTGTAGTCAGCGTCCACAAGCGCAAGCATCACCGTGGAGAAGAACCCCTTGAAGGTGTAGTACAGCGTGCCGCTATTTGGCGGCTTCTGAATGGCGATATGTTTGCCGTCCAAGGCCCCGCAGCAATGAGGGAAGTTCCACTTGTCCTGGAACTGCTGTGCCACTTCCCGCCAGGCGTCTTCGGTCGACGGAGTCTCCCACACCTCAGCCTGGTATTCTTCGAAGATGGCGTGGCAGACCCCCGGTATAAACAGCGAGATAGTGTTGTGGGGGACTCGAAACGCGAAGGCCAGGTCGTGGTAAAACTGGCGCCAGTGGCCAGGAAGCGGAGCGTGATCGCCAACTTGAGACCAGGTGCCAAGGGAGTCCTCTGCCTGAAACATAAAAAGGAGAAAAAATACCATTAACATCTTGCAGTATAAAATAGATTTGGAACATATGTGTTTGAACAAGTTGAAGTAAATTCACCACAAGTTCAGGTAAACTTACGTTGTCTTCTTGGCGATGCGTGGCCCCACTCGTGCCAGAAGCTCGTAGAACATCTCCGGCTGCATGCGGAGGAAAGACTTGAAGTCTGACGAATGCTCCGCCTCAATCTCCCTCATAAGAGTTCGTATTGCCCAAACAGGGATCTTCTCAAGATCCAGTCTCGGACCCACCACCTTCTTCGTCTTGGGGCTCTTTGCCGCTCTCGTTCTACTTCTTCCAACAACGCCACCAAGATAACGTCATGTTGAAGCCGGGCTTGTGCGAATTGTTGCTGCAGCATGGCCAATCTCAGATGTCTCGGTGCCAAAGCCATTGTGGTTGATTGACCATGCTAGGTAGGATGGTCATTTTATAATACTTGTCCGAAAGAATCTCCATCGGCCACGGGAGTTGAAGTTAATTCGGCCGACCATTACCCGGGCATCCTACAATGTCTGTAAGATGGCCGGCCAATAATTGTACGATGTCCGATTCACCGTCCGGTCACCGGTCGAGCATTGTAGGATGATCGATGAAGACTGTCCGATGTTCGGTCGATGTCCGGCCGGTAATCGGTACCACGACGATCAAAAAATGTTTCCCTCTGGAGTCACTCGCCGTACGATCATCGGCGGGGGTATGCACGGCCTCCGTACGATGCCTGTCGCTGTGATAGATGTGTTAAGGACTACATGGCCGATGAGGACCGATGTTGGGGCATCGCTCACGCCACCGATTACCACCGGTCTACGGTCACCGGCCGGAAGTGTGACTGAGGCATAACGTGGCAGTTTTGTACGATCTGTCATTCGTTATGCGCGCGATAGCAAAAACAAAAGTAATTATAAATGGTCGGTTTAACCAAACGACACACAATACAAATATTTGAAATGCACGGACTATGCAAGCAATTTATAGGATGACAAATGAATGTTTTGTTAAAAATAAAATTTAACTAAATGAAAATTGAAAACGAATGTAATATTCAACGTGCATAACATGGGTGAATGCAAGTACAAAATGAATAGACGTCAAGTTTAAAAACGGGAACAATAAGTATACATAAAATACGTATTGGTTCTCGTGAAGTTATGTAGGTGAAATAATACTAAGAAATACCTGACACAAGGAAGACTTTGAAACTTAAATTAATTTGACTGACGGGCTCACGAGTCTTTTGTACACTACTGTCGTTGTTACTGCACACGTGGTGGGGTGTCGATGTTGTGTGGTCAGGACTGTGGAAAATGTGCGGGTCCTGTGTGGATTGGGGCTATGTTCCAGGTAACAGATTTGTTGTTTCGTTCTCTTGCACACTGTAAACCCGCCAAGCTGGTGACGATTTTTGCTCGTGTTTGTTGCTCTCTCTGCTGTCAACAATATGTAAACTAAAATATGAATAATCTTTTATTGGATACTTCGAAATGGGAAATGGGACAATAAAAATGCTGGTGATTTGGGTTACCGTCTAGATCCTTGAATTGTTTAAATGATTATTATTATTGGCATATTGTCTGCCTTGGCGGATGGCAGATCTCGCTGTGTATTTTTCTAGTTTTAAAGTGTTTGGCTGTCCTTGTGCATCTGTGCTTAGACACATATTCTGTTTTTGTAAAGATATAAACGACGATTAAACGACTTTGCATTGTCCTTTATGTCCGTCTGGCCGCCTGCCTTAGGTGAAAACTGTTAGTTACTGTCGGGTTATTTACTGCAGTGTTTTTGACATTAACATCGGTCCTTTGATGTGCAACGAAGGAGAACAAACGTAATATATGTAACATTTCTAAGTTACAATTTTTGAAGTCGAGGCCACTAAAAAGTGTAACTTACCAGATGTTACAAGGTAGTACGCAGATCGTATAAATTCTAAATTCATGTAACAGACATTTATAGTAGTGCATGCGTTTTATTGTTCCAGTTTCTGTTCTTGTTAATTACAAACCACACACATTTTGCATCGTGTTTAGTAATTTATTAATAACAATACCATTAACATAAAGTCGACTTTAACAAGGGAGATACAATCACAGGCAAATGTAGACCAACCTTCAAACAAAGATTCGACTGATTACGAGCATAGGTCAGCAAATCCCTGCCGCAACCAATTTTCACGTTGCCATAGTCGATCACCGGGAGTAAATATAAATGGTGGATACACAGAAGCACACAAGGTGGATATCGAAAAATCATTGCGTTGTTATATTGACATTTTAGTAATTTCTTTTTGTATATTAATTTTAACTTGAAATATATACACCACGGCCAATAATGCAGTGGTCCTAAATTAGATTTTTGTTATAAAATCATTATTTAAAAATACAAATGTAAACGAAAGTATGGAAGGATGTCTTTGTGGTGGCAGCATGTTTTCAAAGTCTAGGGGAAGTAACTGATACGAGTAATTTTAACGTAGACGTAGACGTGTGTATTATGCACCTATCAATATTCCCCCCCCCCCTCCAGGAGAGGGGTGGCGGGCGGGCCACGGGGAATTTGACTAATTATATTTGTTCGAGCCTGATTCTCCACCCAAAAGACAAACATTTTTTATATAAATCCCCACAGTGGGAGATTCCCCGGGGAAAACATATTGATTGGTGCCTTACCCTCTGTACCTCCGCGCAGAGATTTAACTGGGTCTATGCCAGCATGAAGTTCCACGTGACCATAGTCAGATCATGAAGTTCCACGTGACCATAGTCAGATCATGAAGTTCCACGTGACCATAGTCAGATCATGAAGTTCCACGTGACCATAGTCAGATCATGAAGTTCCACGTGACCATAGTCAGATCATGAAGTTCCACGTGACCATAGTCAGATCATGAAGTTCCACGTGACCATAGTCAGATCACATGGCGCGAAATAAAATCGTGGACAAACAGAAGAAAATAACGTGGACACCGTAAAATCCTTGCGCTGTTATGATAACGATAACGTGGACACCGTAAAATCCTTGCGCTGTTATGATAACGATAACGTGGACACCGTAAAATCCTTGCGCTGTTATGATAACGATAACGTGGACATCGTAAAATCATTGCGCTGTTATGATAACGATAACGTGGACACCGTAAAATCATTGCGCTGTTATGATAACGATAACGTGGACACCGTAAAATCATTGCGCTGTTATGATAACGATAACGTGGACACCGTAAAATCATTGCGCTGTTATGATAACGATAACGTGGACACCGTAAAATCATTGCGCTGTTATGATAACGATAACGTGGACACCGTAAAATCCTTGCGCTGTTATGATAACGTTGTTATTTATCTCTTTATGTTGTTATTTTAACTCGTTATATATATACATGGACCAATAATGAAACATTTCTGTGGGTGTGTTACAATAATAATAATAATAATAATAATAATAATCAAAAAAATAAATATTCAATCTCCTCACATTTGTCTCACCTTAAAACTTCTCTTGGTGGCAGTCATTACTGAAGAAGACCAAGGGGGAAGAAACCGCTGCGATGAGTTTAATTACTCATATTATTAAATTAGCCTCCCTCTTTCACCGATAGGGTATTGAAATGATACATGTTGCCGTTAAAACAATAGTACCAGTATTAGTAGAGCTGAAACGATTTAGATATGACTTCGATTTGATTTCGAATTCAAATTCTCATTTTGTTGAATATTTCGATTCAAATCATTTTTTCTTTACACCGGATTGTTTTTGTGGATTCATGACTTGCAATACAAGAAAGATAAATATTAATTATTATTAATGTCATTGCATTGTGAATGTGAACGTATGTGCCTTCAATATATACCAATATAAATGCAAACAGTGGAAAATGGTGATAATGTGTAAAATAACTAGTTCAGTATAAAAGCAAACATGAAGACATGATCAATTTACATGATTAATCAACAGAAGACCATAATTGTAATTAATAATTTTATGACCAATCATCTATAAAAATATAACAGAGAATCCGATCGAAATCGGCTGGTTAGGTATCGACAATTGATTCGGACCATTCACAATCGATTGATCGATGCATAGAAAGGATGAGTCGTTGCAGCTCTAAATATTGGATCAATTTACAAAATGAGTTTAAGCTAATGTATTGTTGTTTTATGAATGCAATTTAAGTGTAGGGGGGCAATTCTATCAAAAAGTGTGCAAAGTGTGTACGGTTATATATTGTGTTCATATTTTGTGGTAATATTAAATGCGTTTCATTTGTCATGTTCTGCAATTTACTCATAATAAATATACATCTCTTTTTCTAACTTCAGTACATATAAATTGATACAGAAATAATTGAACTTATCGGTCATTATTGTCTGGTTATTAACATGCATTGACGATCGATGAAGTATTTGCATAAACATACTCACTATCAATAACATTTGAACCAGTTTAACTGTGTATCAACATTCCATTCTCTTGTGTTAAATCCACTACACTACACTACGTCCGTTTTCCTTTTCATTTTCAATTGTAATGTGCATGTTTTTCTCATCATCACTACAAAGAAATGCTAAGTGTATTGGTTCAGTGATTAAGTATCAATAGGAGTACTTCCCATCCGGACACAAACAGATGGCGGCACCGGAATAACTACACGGTGTTGTGTTAAGACAAAAATCAGCAAGTAACAATTGTAACTATATCGCGTCAAAGGGTGTCATTTGCTTATCACACGTATATTTAGAAACAGTGCTTTCTTCTGACGATAAACGGAAACATACAAACACATATGTTCAAGAACATCGTTGCATTTGTTTTAACTTAATTTCAATTACTCCTCTCGTCTACTGATACGCAAACTATCAGTATTCAGTGCTGCCACTAGAGATGCCATAATAGCTGCGGCAATACGCATGAAGTAACCAACTCCATACGGCGGGGAAACGTTGCGGGTGAAGACGCCAAATGCTGCCGCCATTGATGTTGGTGAAACCAAATATTAAATTAAAGTTATTGCTACGTCAAATAAAACACAACAATATCAACATGTACTATGTACTCAAGATATGAATGGAATCACAATTATGAGGGCGACTCAATTTAACACTAATGATTAAAGTCTTGAAATACCCAAAATAACATACGTTTTAATGTCTCATATAAACAAAAATATAATATGTAATGTGAAATTTAACCGCTGTGTTATTGTAACTAAGACTAAGACTTCATATTTAAATAATAGTCTAAAGGCAATGTTAGACACTTTACATGAATTAAGCGGACAACAAATATGCATAAAAAAATATAATATGTGTCACATTATATACATTTTGTGTTACAAATAAAATTAACTGTGACATTTATTTGTAATGCTACTTGTGTACGTCATTTTGTATTTTCCGTAATGAGCACGTATGTCGGATTGTTATTTTTAATATTTCGTTCTTAGCTTAAACATACCAGAGGTTGTTGAGAAACCAATGGAATATTTCTTGAGGCCCAGGTTGTGCTTAGAGAAAAACACATGGAGAACGGTTGTTACAGCGCCAGACACACTCATAAACAGACCAATGCAGGCGAAAGCTCGGACAACGAGTAACCAACCTCAACGAGACAGTGATAAAAATATGTCATATGTTATTTTCATGAACCATTAGCATAGTATATGTACGTTTAGCGTTTGATAAGATTGATCATTAACGTTTGAGCATGAATATGTAAGCTTTACTTCGTTTGTTCGCTTCATCTTCGCACGATAATGGAGCATGGCGTGTATTCATTAACTTGTTTTCAGTTGTGTTTCCAATATTGTGCCATTTGTGTCAGTCATTGCACAACGTGGGGTATTACATTGGTCGATTGCTTTGAATAACTGAGATACTGGTGTTCTTCATAAACACACGACATGTTAATATGACATCATGTCCATACATATCTTAACTACATCTCAAAATCAAGAAAGAGCCTTATCAAAAATCTTCAACACTACAGCATAGTAAATAGTGTTGCTTTTCAGGAATCTGCACGATGCCCGCAGTGTCCAAGTTTGCTCAAGGAACACCAGGTGAAAACTATGGAAGCGGCTTCGTTTTGTGTGTCATCGCCTGCAGTATCGCTGGTCTGTGGCTGGACTGTGTGTTCTAATGCTTTGTCAGAACCGAGTTTCTACTAATTATACCTGCTGGTGTTCCAAATTTAAAGGACATTATTGGTCATTACAATAATTCGCAGGCCGATTTTCCGTTTGTAAACAAGTTATATGTGTAGCGGTACACCAGAATAGAAAAATAGATATAGTACGATGCGCAACTGTTGTAATTATTTCGATTCGTCGATTGTCAAAACAGACATTAATCACCGTGTAAAACCGTACAGTGAGCTAAACCGTAAGTAGGTGATCTGTACGCCAATGATCAGTTAGTTGCTAACAGCAGAAAACGCAGTTAGTGCCACAATTTTTGATATTCTCGTTTACTGCGGGGCTGAATAGAACAGAATTTAAGCTTCTATGTTAATTGGTATCCTATTTGTGACATATGTGCTTTGTGTCAAACTTGTGTGTTGATAATTCTGTAGTTGATCACTGCTTATATGTACAAACGATTAAACATGAATTAGTTTCCACATACTTCTTTGGAATTTACGTAAATGTGTAAAGCTGTCTGTTGCTTACGTTTATTTATAAGCAAAATATATTCTTCATTAAGCGAAGATGACGCATATAATAATAACTTGTGTTTCATCTATGGACAAATTTGATAGTCATTTTTAACGTCATAATAAACACGATTATTAAGTTTCTGCTCAGCGCGGACCTGTTAAAATTCTCCGCGGTGTACCACATCTAATGAATTTTACAAATGAACTGAAAAGAAAATCTTTAAATTTCAAGTTACCGATAGACGAGCATTATGTTTCAATCGCGGCCACATACAAATTATAGTTCTTCTTATGGCACGAGATCTTATAAGCTTTTTATGACAATCAACATTAAATAAAATATGACGTGAACAATTCAATGCCCTTAATTTATTTCAGGCTTTTCGGTGAGCGAGTGGAAAATATGTAAATGATAACTCTTGGTGGTGTAAAATGTAGACAATTGCTCATTTCACTCTGTCGTACATGAAACTACCTTTTCTCGTTGTTTTGTATTTAAAAAAATGTGAACGAACTGTTAGTGAGTGCAAACGTCAGCTTTTGTTTACAAAATAGAACGAGGATATCAGTGAACTGATGGATGCTCCCCAATGTGCTTTGCCAAAAAATGGGAATGCAATCAGAAGAGCAGAGTCCAGACAGTTGAGCTCTATATAAATTTCAGCAATCATCAAAGTCCCATAACTGTAAGAAACATCATTGACACTGAGAATCTTTAAACAGTGAACACGTTATCTTGGTAAAGAAGCTTCACATAAAGTTTCGTTGAATACTGTCTAGTAGTTGCTGAGAAACAATCCAGACGAGAATAGCGCACTATACACTTTTTTCAGCAACCTTCAAAGTCTCATAACTCCAAAGAAAATCGCTAAAAAGGAACATCCTGTACTGTGCACACCTCATTTTGATAATGAAGCACCACATACAGCCCGGATAAGAGTTGTGCACTATATTCTAATTTCAGAAATTGTCAAAGTCACATTAGTTCACAACTCTCAGAAAAATCATTGAAGCTGAACTTCCTGGTTCAGTGCTAACATCCTTTTGGTAATACAACTTTCCATAAAGTTTAATGGAAATCTGGCCAGTAGTTGTGTAGAAATAGATTGGACAAATTATGCACTAAACACTTATTTCAGAAATCTTCAAAGTTCCATAACTCTAAAAAACAACATCGAAACAGAACGTCCGGGTTCAGTGCACAACTCCTCTTGGTAATGAAGCTTCCTCTAAAGTTTCATTTTATTCTGACCAGTAGTTGCGTTTAAATAGACAAGAATTGTGCACAGAACGTTATTTCAGAAATATCCAAAGTCCCATAACTCTAAAAAATGAAGTTGAACGCTCTGGTTAAGTGCACACTTCCTATTGGTAATGAAGCTTCTTATAACGTTTTATTGAATCCAGACCAACAGTTGCGTATAAATCGACCGGACAAGAATTGTGCACTAAATGCTTACTTCAGAAATCTTCGTAGTCACATAACTCTGAGGAAAAATCATTGACGCAGACCATCCTGTTTCAGTACACACCTCCTCTTGGTAATGAAGCTTCCGACGAAGTTTCATTGAATTCTGGTCAGTAGTTGGTGAGAAAAACACCGGAAAAGAAAACTGCACGGACGGACGGTCGTCCTTACGAGATGATACTTAAGTGGCTCCCTTACGAAAAAAGATAGTTAAGCTCCTTAAATTAGCCACCTAAAAGCATTTCTAAGCCACATAAAAGACTAACCCTAACCCTAATCAACTATTTTCAACTAAATTGTCCGTAAACATAAACCACTTAACTACTCTCCCGTTAGTGCGAACGGACGGATGGACAGAGCAACGACAAAAGGCTCTCCCGAAATTGTGTCGGAAAGCATACAATTCAATAAAACATAAATTATCGACAACAACGCTGAAAATATGGTACTATTTTACCACAATACAAATAAGTGACATTCAAATAAAACGAAAGTATTGCTTTTAATACAAGATCAAATTTTATTTCATTTTCTGCTATAGGAAACTGATATTTGCACTCATGGACGTTTACAAACAAGAACCTAACTGTATTGTATTACCAATCAGGAAATATAATACGATTTTGCTCTGAAGCCAAACATATCCACTGTTTCTTTATTTAAGCCACAATTAACACGCATCAGTTAGAATTCTGATCCTTTCTGCAACATTACATTCATTTCCAAACTTTTTTCAAGTGAGACAAACCCACTGTTAACAACACCGGCTTTACATGCATTTTAAACAATATACATTTACTTGCTATAAAACCATTCTCGGACAAAAGCTATTAAAGGAACATTTTAGATTGTAACGAATATTTTGCATTTTACTCATATAAAAATGCATATTTATATTAAGTGACTCATTTAACTCGCGAAATACAACATCATCAAATTTAAATGCATTTATGCAATAAATTATTTATAACAACTACAATTAACTTATCATTTAAGTTTTATAATTATTACGTTCTTACATATAAAATTATCATCTTGAAAATACGGACAGAACAAAATAACATTACTGACTTAACATATTAAATCAAGTGATAATTACTTTTGAAATGAATCGTTCAGATTGTTTTCACCATCAACTAATCGTACAGTCTTCTTTTGATATTTTGCAACTAGTCGTACAGTCGACTCACTTTGTGTGTTTGGAAAATATGTTTGATTTCTCCGCGCAAAACCTATTCTCTTGTATTAAACGAATACTACTAGACGTGTAATTGATGTATTTATCCAATTGTACACAAAAATGCACCAGCAGCCATCACAACAATGCAATAGACGGCTATAAACGTCTTAGTTTTATTTCAAAAAGCGAAACGTTCAGTGATCATGTCTGCTAAAACAATAACTTATATAATACTAGGCATAACCGACAGTATATATTAACATAATGCCATTATGTGTTTTCGGGGAACTTAATGTTATTTATATACCGCTTAAAAGTAAAAGTGTTTGCATAAACATACTATCAATAACCTTGGAACCAGTTTAACTATGTATCAACATTCCATTCTCTTGTGTTAAATCCACTACACTACACTACGTCCGTTTTCCTTTTCATTTTCAATTGTAATGTGCATGTTTTTCTCATCATCACTACAAAGAAATGCTAAGTGTATTGGTTCAGTG
The DNA here is from genome assembly GCA_027627225.1 of Congeria kusceri. Taxonomy (NCBI): domain Eukaryota; kingdom Metazoa; phylum Mollusca; class Bivalvia; order Myida; family Dreissenidae; genus Congeria; species Congeria kusceri. Next base: position 17,744,921 of record CM051030.1, on the reverse strand, counting down.
ATTAAGTATCAATAGGAGTACTTCCTATCCGGGCACAAACAGATGGCGGCACCGGACAAACTACAAGGTGTTGTGTTAAGACATAAATCAGCAAGTAACAATTGTAACTATATCGCGTCAAAGGGTGTCATTTGCTTATCACACGTATATTTAGAAACAGTGCTTTCTACGGACGATAAACGGAAACATACAAACACATATGTTCAAGAACATCGTTGCATTTGTTTTAACTTAATTTCAATTACTCCTCTCGTCTACTGATACGCAAACTATCAGTATTCAGTGCAGCCACTAGAGATGCCATAATAGCTGCGGCAATGCACATGAAGTAACCAACTCCATACGGCGGGGAAACGTTGCGGGTGAAGACGCCAAATGCTGCCACCGTTGATGTTGGTGAAACCAAATATTAAATTAAAGTTATTGCTACGTCAAATAAAACACAACAATATCAACATGTACTATGTACTCAAGATATGAATGGAATCACAGTTATGAGGGCGACTCAATTTAACACTAATGATTAAAGTCTTGAAATACGAAAAATACGTTTTAATGCCTCATATTAACAAAAATATAATATGTAATGTAAAATTTAACCGCTGTGTTATTGTAACTAAGACTAAGACTTCATATTTAAATAATAGTCTAAAGGAAATGTTAGACACTTTACATGAATTAAGCTGACAACAAATATGCATAACAAAATATAATATGTGTCACATTATATACATATTGTGTTACAAATAAAATTAACTGTGACACTTATTTGTAATGCTACTGGTGTACGTCATTTTGTATTTTTCGTAATTAGCACGTATGTCGGATTGTTATTTTTAATATTTCGTTCTTAGCTTAAACATACCAGAGGTTGTTGAGAAACCAATGGAATATTTCTTGAGGCCCAGGTTGTGCTTAGAGAAAAACACATGGAGAACGGTTGTTACAGCGCCAGACACACTCATAAACAGACCAATGCAGGCGAAAGCTCGGACAACGAGTAACCAACCTCAACGAGACAATGATAAAAATATGTCATGTCATGCAATTGTACTGATAATAACTTGCATATATTACACGGTATAGTGGAATAACATATTAATTATAAGTATGTCCGAAAGTAAGTCCACATTCCAAAGTAAATCAACAGATTTATACTGAATGAAAGTAATAACTTCTGTCTTATATGACAAGTGCAAGGTAAAAAATAAAGATAGCTACACACATATATTATATAGCTGGGTATTTGTGCAATATATCATCTTTTTAGAAATATTGATATATATTTATTTATTAAATGGTTATGTCAAACAAAGAATCGCATATTTTTCTAAAGATGAACGTATGTCTGATATTGTCAACGTTGAACAACTATTGACAGGGTTCATTAAAGCCTATGTCGGAATTTGTCATAAACGATAATTTGTCTTGAAACCGATTTGAATATGATGATTATACCTGGCAACGGAGTCCAAGGCACACATCGGTCGAATACACACCGCTTCTATAGTCCTACGGTTATACTTCCGTCGTCAAGCCACGTGTACAGTACCAGAGCCGAGACAAAGAGTCCAATGTCCAGCCCGGCAAATCCTACAGTGACCACACCAAAAGCCAGTATAATCTTTTTGACGTTGGACATTTTCACGTCCTCGCTAAATAAAGTGTTGTGTACTACTGTACTTTGTATTTTTGTTCCGAACAAAAGTGTATGGAAGTGTCTTTTTGATTTATGGTGCAATATCTTATCCTAACCATTCGCTTCAAAGGTAAATTAATTGTTTTACAATCCATCTGGACTAGAACGATTGATTCCAGTTGATTTATTAGAGCTCGAATAAGTAGCACAATGAATCTGTTCGTACTGGAACCGATTTGGTCGATTGTAACTATAACTCAATATGTCAGGGAATAAAACATACTTTATTTGAAAGTGGGCTGTATTCCTGTTTATTATGATCACAACTCCTATTCAATGTACATATTTTCTGATAATATATGACATAGTGTGCATATGAGCTCACTGTTACAGTATATGGTGTTTGTTTCAATTTAGCATGTGCCTCACTAATCATTCACGAAAACGTTTTGTGTCAATATTTGTCCTCTTATTACATCGTAAAATCATACATCACGTACAATAGTTGTACCTCAAATATTTCTACATTTCTGTAAATATACATAACTGCACAGCAGAGGCCACAGCAGTGCCTCAGTAGAAATAGCACAAATACGTTTCACAATACATGTAGCCTTTAAGTTGGACATGGTTCATTTCCAGTACTTTCAGGTCAACTTGGATTTTGTTGTTAACAGTTCTGAGAATATCTTCAAAAAGTATTAAATGTTGTGCTTGACAAGTTCTTTTATCTCCGTATTGCAGTTCGCAGAATAGATTTGCAGTGAAATACTTGTAATACTGGTGTTCCAAATGTAAAACACAGTATCTGTTGCTACATGTATGCTAATGCTGGCTTACCGTTTTTAAGCAAGTCATATGTGTATCTCGTATATTAGAATACATGTACTAGCATGCAGTTTTTTTACCTACATGTATTTTGATTCGATGATTTTCATAACCTTTTGTTAATGCATGAAAACATACATTTATGTTTTGCGGCAACATTTAATGGCTTTATTTGTAAGTGTCCATCAATTAATTTATTATTAATACACTATTTCAGACTACAATATATAAATTAAAACACTAAAATAAGCGGTCATTTTTCCTGGATAATGACATGCATTATGATCAATGTAGTGTTTGGCTTTCACATACTTCTAAGCATAATATATTGGGTTTAAACCATTACATTACGTCGTTGTTGTTTTTTTCATTATCAACCATTGAAAAAGACTAACTACAATATTTCATTTCAATACAATTATTATCAAGTAAAATTTGTAATATATCTTCCTTGATACCACTTTAGAAACCGTGAGTATCTTATTAAAATTAAGAAACAGTAACATGTACACATTTATGGACAACCACAATTTGCCATGTAGCAGTTATTCGACTGGATTTTTATTACTCTATTGTATCTCTATTTGTCTACTAAGACGCACAATCGAAGCATTCATTGCAACCACCACCAATGCCAGCATTCCAGCGCCTAAACACATGAAAAACCCAGCTCCATAAGGCTCGTGCGTGTTGCGTGCGAAAACTCCTATAGCAGTCGATGTAAATGTCACTTCAAACAAGAAATTAATTAAATGGCTGGACTGAGTGGAAGCGCAGTTAATATTGCTAAATAATCGGAAATGTAGTTAAACATACATATGATGGAAAAAAGTATTACAAATAGTATATGCGAAACCGTAGGCTCGTTTCGTTGCCAAGTTAAGTCATTTAATTTATCATATATAGCCAAAAAGTTAAAACCAGTTGTACTGTCCTACAAAGCGACACACTGCTTATGTTTCATTCAAATGTTTAGATTGTAATTTTATCTAGCGTAGTGAAATGGCGCAATAAGTCAGATTAATAAGAAACAATTATTACGATGGCTACCGTTGTACATATAGTAACTTAAAAACGTATGTACGTTGTGTTTTACACATTACATATGACATTGTTGATGCTATTTATTATGCAATCTGTACTGCAAAATAGTGTTTGAGTTATTCCGTCTGTGTGCTGAATATCATAATTTTAATTATGTGGCTAAAATATATATAAAACAAAATTTACCAGAGGTTATCAGGAAACTTATGGAACATTTCATAAGGCCCACGTTGTGTTTAAAGACGAAAACATGGAAAACGGTTGTTACAGCGCCACACACCGTTAACACCAAGCCAATACAGACCAAAATTCGAACAGCGACTATCCACTCTGAACAAAAGACAATAGAACCGTATTATGTCATAGAAACGCATTGATAACAACTTGCGCAAGCTGTATGACAGTATGTATTGGCAGTTTGTCAAACACGAGTGTGAGTCTTAGAGTAAAACAAAAGAAACTAAACATTTGTTGTTTTTTATCTTATAAAATTGATAGAACTGATTTAATTAGAAATAGTTCCGAAATGTTATTACAAGCACTGCAGGCATATACACATTAGCTGATAACATAGTCTAAATATCCGCAGCAGGACAAAATGCAATACAGTCAGATAACATGAACCACACAATGTACATAGTAGCCGATGCCATGGTCTGTAATAAAAAATGTACCATTGATTAAGAAGATTAAACTGTGATAATCCTCCATGGCGGCGTCGTCCATGGGGACCATTGCTCCTGTTCACACCGCTTCCACAATCCAGTAGTTACACTTCCATCGTCAAACCACTTGTTCAGTACCTGGACGAAGACACAGACGGTGATGTCCAGCACGGTGATTACTAGGGTGACCCAACCCAATACCCGTATAATCACTTTCACGTTTGGCATTTGTTTACGTTCCCGCTAGATAACAGCGGTGGGTGCAAGTGTTATTTCAAATTTCGTCCAGAATAACAAGTGTAATGTAATCGTCTCTTTTATTTATTTTGCAATATCTAGTCTTATCTGATCGCTTCAAAGACAACTTGATTGTATTACAATCCATCTTGAACGATTGCTTCCAGTTGATTTATTATGACCCGAAGAAGTAACACATTAAATACATTCAGTGATAGAATACGTTCAGTTAATTTTAACTAGAAATTTATCAGATGATAGTTTAGGGAAATATAATGTACTTTTTTGACGATGGTCTGTAATCATGTATAGTATGATTACATATCTCTGATGATATATGACCTAAGGTGCACTGGCTTACACTGTATATAGTATTTATTTCAATTTAGCACGTGATGCTCTCATCGCCTCCGTTTTGTGTCAACATTGTCCTAGTATGTCAGACCGTGGATCACGCGGGGTACTTTTAGTTAAATATGTTGAAAGAAATATTGCACGACATGTATCTTTGCGGTTATTTCAGTCTGTCGCTGTTTACATTGTTAAAACATATTTACATTGGGCAATGTATCACATTTACATATACAGGAAGACGACTACTTACAATGATAATGAAACTAAAGAAGAATACAAAGACGTATAATGAAGATCAATACATTCCATTTGTATTATTTGACCAGCAATGAAATCCGGACGATAGAAACTATTGGATCGCATTGCCACTGGCAAATGAATACTATTACAATTATTACTAACTGAGAATTACTATCCAACTATTTCAGGCTCCATAATGCATTAATCTGCACAATAGTCTCCATACTTCGTATACAACTGTTACGGCAATCTAAACAGTCAAACAGGTAGAGCGTCTCCTTCTCGTTTATATAACACACATGATGGGAGTTGTTTCAGTTGGTATTGTCTGCTAGAAGATGTATTTGTCTGTCTCTCATCAATCAAAATGGTTTAATATATTTAATAATTATCATATTAAATTCCTAATCAATTATTCTTTTGAAACGCCTGCCATACAAGAAAACCGACTTTAACCGATATGTTATTAGTACAAGTTCATGTTAAAAGTAAAAAAATACATTGACATCATAGCACATGCCCTTAAACGCACATACTATTAAACCTTTTTTAAATTAATTATTCGTTATTTTGAAAATATTCTTTGTTTTTAAGATTCTTGTTGTTCATGGATATGTCTCAATTACAATGTAAGATGCTACTTGAACGCTACGGATACTTCAGATTAACTGTATCAAGCGATTGGGCAGACGAATGAATAACTCCTGAATTTTTTCCATTAAACCATGTGGTGGTTAACCTTCTCATTCTAATGCGGGTATAACATATTTAGCTACGGAAGTAAGCAACGAATATCATTGTAACGACGAATGAACATTTGTGTTATACCCAGGCGTAAACGGTTCATTGAATGTGTAAGTATTTTGAATAGTAAGTTTAAGAGTACGCTGGAGTTAAATTTATATTTATAATCACGTGTTAAAATTACTGTGTCACTTCGTATGGACTATTAATTAACTTCCCGATTCTAATTAAGTAATTAATTAGGCGTTGGTCATTGTTATCTGGTTTAACAATGACAGTGGTTAAAATACTTCTGTGCTCCATGTGGATATTATATCCTACGTCAGGTATGTTTTATCTATTGTCACTTTTTATTTTAGTCATGGCAATAGTCTGGTCTAAATTACAATATTTTTGTTCCGTGTTTAAAATTGTAGTTAGGTCATCAAAGCCGACAATACGCCTGATCGGATCTCCGTTGGAAGGCAGTGCAATGTCAGACATAGCCACGTGTACCACGTCCGGCTTCCGACTCAAAGACATCACATCAGCTGGACGATTGGAAACGAAAATCCATTCCTAGCCGAGAACTTGAATCCATCCAACCTCTCAGACACGTTCTCCGTATCAACCAACTACAGGCGAGCGGTGGTCAGGGTCCATATCCACAAAGCTCCTAAGGAACATCTTAACTTAAGTTATACTTAAATCAAAATTTCAAATCCCATTTTCTATATGAAAATCTTTAATTTTTTATATAAATTTGGTAGCGTTTGAAGCACCTGTTGATTCTTTACCAGAATATACAATTTAACACAAAATAAACTTTAAACGAAACAGCCAGAGAATTAAGGAATTTTATAATTTTAAGAAATTTACTTAAAATTTCCCTCAGGAGCTTTGTGGATACCGGCTCAGGTCAGACAACGGGAAACAATTGAAATGCATCGTCTCACATCCAACTCTGTTTGCTCCAGTGTCTTGTTCAATAGCAATCAACGTACTATGTAAGTGAGATTTTTAAACTGCACATAATCGCACGGACCATCATCGCAGTTTTCGTTTAATACAGTTAGTTTTTTAAAGTTTTTATAGATACTCAGTATTGTTGAGCTCAGTTTATTTGTCAGTAAGTTTGTGTTGAATCTTTTAAATTAATGCATGTGTTTACCAAACATGTGTATACTAAATAAAAACAAAATAAATAAACTATATATGTTTACTTTGGATTATTGTATTCTCTTTTTGTGTTAATTTTAATCAATAACATTTCTACAAAAATACTTAATGTAGCGTGTTCAATAAATGTGAAAATGGTTTCATAAATGAGTAAATATTTCCGAACTATATTTAAAGACAAATAACAAATTCCTGCTTAAGTTGAATGGATAGTGCATATACTATTTTAGTAGTACTACTACTTACTATTATTACTATTAAGAGGAAGAAAAAGGTCTTATTTTATTTAATACTAAGAAGTTACATATTATACAATTATTGACTAGGGAGCCAGTGAATATCATATTCACTGGCACTCTAGTCAACAAATGTTTTATTGTATTACCGTTTTAATGCAAGAAAACTGTTATTTTGTTTAACAAAATTATAATTTTCCTATATTTCTGATCATAAACACAGAATGAAAAATCATGTATTTATTCAAATAAGTCACGTTACCCGAGAACTATACATAATAATGAAGTATGCATACACTTATGGTCAAGTGAGTAATTTAAACGTAACATATCACAATGAAGTCGAAGTGTCCCTTTCTGTTTATAAGAAAACGAACACAATAAATGTTGACATTTCGGCACTGAACAGGAAATGTTCATTGGTTCCGGTATCTTTGAGCATATTTAATACGTTTTACATCATGTGATGGCAATTAAAATTGAACTTGCTCATATTCATAAAACGCTATGTTCAGCTAATTGAATAGGAGTCTAATTCTATTTTTAGCTCAGTGAACATCAGTTTAGACCTGTGAATATGACATTAATTTTGCTCGCCGATAGCAGTCCAGTACAATGGAAGAGTGTCTATTTATAGGTCATGTAATAATGAAATACACCGTAAGATAAATCCTTACATTACTCACTGTGCTGTACAACCCATTAGCATAAATAAGATCAAAGAAAACTTGATTGTTTTCGCTGTGATAAGGCTTAATATCATCACTCGTGCTTATGAAAATATTTATTGTCTCCCTTTTCGGTGATGATAAAACGCGTTATTACACCGAAAACAAACAGATATCCTTTATATATTGAATATGCTTTGAGAACAAATTTAAGTACATAATTACATTATAAAAGCATATTTATTATCTATGTCATATATTTATATATAAGATGTGATAAATTTGCTGTTGTTGTTTATGCACGGTCTCTTCACTGTTTGCAAACGTCGTCAGATTATATCAACTGGTTCTAACCGGCTGACCTTAACCTGTACAGCTGGGGAGTATAAACGCTGCTAATGACATATATATTGTATTTAGACTCTTGCTTTAATTGTGACTGTATGACTTAATTTATCGTAAATTTGTCAATTAAATTCGTCGTATAAGTTCATTTATAATACACATATAAACATATCACATGTTAAAAAGAGGTGATGTAAACATATTACATGTTAAAAAGAGGTGAACCACGGCGTTACATTTATAGCAGAATTTTGATAATAATGTCTATAGTTAAAGACAATGTACTTATATGAACATACTCTCGTGAAGTCCAAAATTCAATTCATGTAAACCCACATAGTTACTAATATTTGGGTTTTCTGCATATGTTACAAAATCTGTAAAAGAAATTGTTTCTTGTTTAATACATGGATATTCATATTTTTGTTTTGGATAAGCTATTGTTACGTCTATTTATCTGAAACTTTCCCTCATATTCATATATCTACTACAGACCATCCTATCGTGAATGTTGCGGTCTCCACCAGTATAACCTTGACAGAGGAACCATCAGCTATTGGGAAATTAACGTGTACAGTAGACAGCTCTCTGCCATCCAACATCTCCTGGTACTATGGCAACGGCCTCCTCACAACTGCTGGTCCATCTGATGGGAGACTGGTACATATTATCCATCCTGTGACAAGAGAGAGCTGTGGTACTTACAATTGTGTTGCTGATAACACAATTCTTCCCAAGGATGAAAAGGCTGTAGCAATCAGTGTGAAATGTAAGCCGCTTTAATATAGACAAACTTTACATATCAATATGTGTTATTGAATAAATTTTATTCTTCTTTTAAAAGTGTTAAATAATACTCAGACTCGATTCTATTTTATTGATATAATCTTATTATAATTATTAATTTCTATACCAACTAAACAGTTCCGCCTACGAACACAGTTATTGATGGCAACAAGATCATCATCCCCGCCAATGGGCTGAACACGCTGACCTTAACTTGCACAGCCGGAAACTCGAACCCAGTGTCTACCATACAGTGGAACTACGGATCTATCACATCTACACAACCCGTGGTATCAGATGAAGCCTCTTACTATGGAGGGAGAGTAGCCCGTAGTGTTGTTACCATTGCACCCACTCAGAAATAATGACGAGAAGAATGTAACATGTACAGCGAACAATGAATTAAACCGACCGGCAACATCATATGTCACGTTGAAACTCAGTTGTATGTTGTCCCTATTTGTTTAATTGTTTATTGTATTGAATGTATATGTCAAAAATGTGCTTAATAGTTTAGCATATCGAGTGCATATTGTGAGGTTTTATGTTAACGTCATGTGTCGGTACCAGTAAATACTTCACAAATGAAGCCCTTACAGATAATTCAAACACCAAATCAACTTTTTCTAGATCGTCCAGAGATTTCCCCGATACCGGCGCACACTGCTGTTGAAGGCGACTCACAAACTCTGCCCTGTGCAGCTTACAGTTAACCTCTCGCCACCGTCCGTTTATGCAGGAAAGGACTCAGTGACGTCATATACTAGGCATCTGGTACCACTGCATCTAAGCAGGGACCGCACATAATCAGTCCAGTAAGCAGGTCACACACAGGGATTTATACGTGTACAGCAGAAAACAACATAGAAATCAACGACCAACAAGACGTGACACTGACCGTTCAGTGTATTACTTTCTGTTTTATACATGCATTTAATAATGTATTATGTTGCTTAATATGTGAATATACGTTCCATGTATTGTACATGCATTTTATAATAGATTATGATGCTTAATAAATGAATATACGTTCCATGTATTGTACATGCATTTAATAATGCATTATGTTGCTTAATAAGTAAATACGTGTATGCCGGATGTATGCTACACAATTATGCACAATAACATCTTATTCAAGTAAATATACTTTCAGATCCTCCTGATGTCACAGTTGTTGTACAGAACCTCAAGTCAGCTTTGCCAGTCTCAACTAACGTGTAATGCCTCTGGTGTTCATAGTACATACACATTCAACCGGACCTGCACTCAAGGTTCGCCTGGGTACGGCATAATTTCTGACTGGACTGGCAGTGGTAACACTCTGACACTGGACCAACTGACGTACGCACACTCTAGACTGTACTCCTGCTCTGCCACCAATGGTATTAAAGTGTTGTGACAGAACACAAGCACCGGATACCTGCTTGTTAAAGGTATTGCTGTCAGCAGAAAAAAACAATATGTTGTATGTTTGGTAGGGAATGTTGTCCCTATCAAATTATCAATGACCCTTTTACATGCAACAATATACATACCTCACAATACTATCTACATGGATCAACTGTAAAGCATGTTTTACATCATACAAATTAAAAAAAAAAATACAATAAGCGATTCAAATATATTAAATAGTATAACTAATTATTGGCAGTATACAGTACTCTGAATCAGATTCTAATATTGCAGAATAATGCATCTACATCATGTGGCAAACTAACTTTTCACATTCTAAACATTGGTAATTGTTATAAGTAACTGTTGTTCAAAACTGTATGTTTGATCTTAAGGCTGTTTGATCTTAAGGCTGGCTTTGTTTTACTTGTGCACGTATATGCCATTTTTAAATAATTTCATGTACCGCCATCTTATATGACATTTATAAATATTCAATGCATGCCCACCAATTATGAATTGTACATAGTGTCCTGCCAGTTGTTCACTAACGTAAAATCTTGCCTGCATGCTGATGTAGTATTCATTCCTTAGAATCTATTTGCATATTGCCGTTATTGCAGACGTGCCAGTAATCACATTCCCAGTTGTGACTCCGTACAAAATTGCAGTTGAACTTGGACAACATGCAGCAATAACCCTGCACGTTTTCTCAAATAGTGGTATTATTAATGTTTCGGTATTCCAAATTGTGAATGGCAGTAGAGGAACTTCTTCCTAAGGGACAGTAACAGTGTCATTTACAACTGAACAACTTCCAGTCTTCAACCACATAATTGCTATGGAAGGCAACTTAATTAGCATTTCTGTCGCATTTCGTGCGCATTTTGCAATTAATATCGACAAAATATTTGAAACAAAGATACACATGCTCAAACTGTTTGATTTATTTTTATAACTGTATATTAGATAAGGAATTATGTATACAATTCAAAATTCAACAAACTGTTTATCAAAACCTTTGATGATTTTGCATCTGTTATGACAACGCTATCGTCAACATTTATGGCGTGAATCAGGTTGCCGTTTTGTATTTCATATAAATACTATTGAGACATTAATGTTCTATCTAAGTTTATTTTAGAATTTTAGATTAAGCGTATAGACTTTGTCGACATGATGTGGAAGTACACATTAATAAACGTACGACCTAATGCGTCGTACTACTTTACATGGTATGTTCACAGGCCCACCACAAAGTCCGCACGAGGATGCAGTAGAACAGGTAGTCCACGATGCAGCTCTTATATCCTGGCAGCAAGGTTTCCATGGCGGATTTCCACAGACCTTTGTTATACAATCCAGCACTGATTGGGAACACTGGAAGAATGTCTCCGAGGTTGACGGTGGAATGCATATGACTGGGCCTCGTTTAAATGCCACTACCATGGGTCTAGAGCCGTCAACTCTTTATTTCGTTAGACTGTTCCCGTTCAACTAAAGGGGAGTCAGTGCGTTTTCAGAAGAAACGAATTTTACTACCTCTACTGCAAAATGTAAGCTGGACTATCATTCGTTTTTTTTCCTCCTAACGGACACATTACGATGGTAAATATAAAGGTGAATACTTTAATTAGGTAATATCATCAACAAGTACCGATGTAATCTAGCTTTATGTGTGTCTTACTGTTTGTTTTAATTTACATAATAACCAAATTATTTCATGGTGAAAAAATGCTTTCCAAATCGTGCGTTTTTTATGAGGATGCAATGGGTTTAACTGCGTAGTTTTAAAGCCTGGACAATCTCTTCAAAGTTCAAGTGAAGGAATTGCAGGAGGAGTTGCAGGAGGACTAGCGGCCTGTGTTGTCATCGTTATCCCCGTTGTTGTAATAAAACGCCGGTACAAGATACAGTGTCCATTTAAACGTAAAGGCAAATGTCCTCGAATTCAAACATTATTACAAAATCTCAGTGGCATGTGTTTCACTCTTGAGGAAACAACACCATAAGGTTTTAACATTACGCATAAAATATGAATTTAAAGGGTTCAGTTGTATTACTCCTGCCGTTACATAATTGTTAAACAAATGTACCCCTGCAGTCAAAGAGCGTCTAATAGAGTATGTTAGTATCATATAATGTAAATAGTGTGATATGTATGTTTAACTTTGACTTACATACACGCAGCTCTTCAAAACGACAGGACGTATGAGTCAACAGGTGCACGATCCGGGAACAATGAACGTACGCACACAAAGTTTAGTTAATAATAACTACCCGTACATCAGAATTGACGCAACGTGTTCTGTTCAATCAAACTATGCATTGTATTTTAAGGATTAAATCGAGGGTTTAACACCAGACTGTACTATATGTTATTGGTTTCAATGTCAGTTAGTACTTTCTGGTGTTCAACCCTCGAAATATACATATTTCTTGAGCTTTAAATTCATTAAAACTAATAACATTTGTGTTTGTGGCGGTTATGACAATTTGCTGTTTTATGAGTACATCTGTTTCATAATAATTCTCATGATGATAACACTTAAAATAAATTTGAAATAATTTAAAATTAAATGCACTCACCCATAGGCTTCTTATTATGTTGACATACACTTGGTTTGCATCATTTATTTCAGATTTCTACACGGGTGTCCACAAACAAAAACAAGCAAGGTTGAGATAACATATTTATATTAATCAGAAAAGAAATGCCATATCATGTATGTGATTTATAGTAAATCGATGAATATTATTCCATGTTAAGCAATATATATTTACATGTTAAGCAATATATATTTGCATAACCACATTCATAAGTTAATGTTCTTATATGGTAAAGAAAAATAGTTCTCTGATCTAGCATACATGTATTTTAACACGGTTATGTGCATAGCTTTTATTATTTATGTCATTTGACTATTTTAATAATTAAGCGGTTTGGAATTTCAGAACTGAAGAAACGTCGCATGTAGATAAATATGCGAACGCGTATTTTGAAAAGCATGTGCAGACCTATGAAACATTGCGTATGTATCATACTTTGTAAATACTCAACGTTAAAATGACATATTATGTTTTGCTTGTTCTCATCATAATTTATAATATGTAGTTTAATCTACTTGGGCATTATAATTTCTTGGCGTTTTATAAAAATCAGGTACGCACATCAGTATACATGTAATGTACCATGAAAAGAGATACAAATAAAGGATGTATGATTTTACTTATTAACGAGCGTATATTGTTTAACTTACAGAGCAAGACAAAGGGTATGTATTGAATTATTATATGTTGCATTTATCCTATCATTTAATATTAAAACATTATTTTAGATTTTATTACTGTGCTAAAAATGTTTTTCTCGTTAGTATATAGGAATGTAGAATAAACAAAATTGCCGTTTTTAATTAATGCCAGTACTACGATGTATACGTGTATACGTGTATAACATACATCATTGAAGTAGTATTTTACTTATGCTAAAAGGAATCGTCAAGACTACGAGTTATTAGAATCAGCCAAAGGTCAGAATTCATCGCCTGCAACTGGTAGGACTTGCACATTTTGACAATAAATACAAATATGCTGGTATTGTAAACACTTTGTGTTCACTTTAACAACAGTTGCAGCTGATTACTTATGGGATTCAAACAGCGGAGAAAAACGTTAATACTTTAAACGTTGTTTGTCGAATGCAAATACAACGCAACGTTTTGGCCTATTGACTTTAACAAACGTACAATACAAAAGTGCGTACACGTAACTGCATAGGGTGTTGGGGCCTTGAGGAAAGGAGCGGGTTGGGGCACACCGAACAAATTACATCGTTTTCGTGCACAAGTAATTTCATATTTTGTCGTCATGAAGGTCTTACTTGGAGCTTTACGTTATTGATTTGATGAAACCAAATTATTGTTTTACTAGATATAAAATAGGCAAAATTTATATGTAACTATTGTTTTGTTAATGCATCATAGAGCGCCTTTATCAATCCAACATCCAAACTCATTCAGATTAGTTTTACATGTTAAATGAAGAAAATATACGAGTACGTAAGTAACGTTCATTGTGTTTTATGTTGCAGGTCCAGCAGTATATGTGAATACATCTTGGCGGTAAAAAACATACACATCAAATTAAATAAGTTTTCGAAATGATATCTGCTGTATTACTTGTATGTTGTTTTTGTATAAATGTTTTGCTCTTATATACTGCTTTTATTCACACTACCAACTATACAACGTGTTCAAAGTGCATAGTTAATATTTACTCTACACAATTTAAGTATACATCTGTACGCATTTATTCTTTATCCGTAACTGAAACTTGTAACATTAAGTATTGGAAATACATATTACAATGTTTGTTTTCGTTTCATTAATTTTTTTCTCAACACATACACATATAAGACTAAGCCATATTATAGCTATCGGAACTCGTGCGTGTCTGTACACCATTGTATGCACAAAGTAACTCACACAACCGGAACGAAATATGCAAATTGAGAAAATATTAAAACCGCTAAACAGTCTTTCGCAGCTACCGCAGCATAGCAGGCACTTATTACTCCAGAAATGCTGAACATGTGGTCATTATGTCATGATGATAATTATGAACTAAACAAAACATGTGTACTCTTTGTGTGTTTTTCCATAACATTGAAACTGATCAAGAATGTTAATATTTATTTTGCCGTTATCTATGTTTAACCGTTAAATCTTATTTACCTCCAACAAATATTACGCACATTATCCTGTTATGCAATAATTCAAAAAAGGGTTTTAACCTCAATGCTTACAAGACGTTTCGATAATGAGACCAACTAGAAAATATGATATTAGATGCATAACTGTTTGCTACGAAATATACATCTGTTTTAGAAAACAGCAATACAATAATGCTAAATATAATTATATATTATCCATTTACAGGATGGTGTTTAAACTTGTGTATATGTCATTGTGCGTTATTGTGGCTGTTGACACATACATGTATATTTTTAGTATTATGTTTTCATTATAATGTTACTAAATAATAAGCTGTTCATTTTTTTGGAGAATATATATACGGTGTATGCTATTTTCATTTAACATTCATATCACCTAAATATGGTACAGGTTAAGAGTCGCATTTGATCTTCTTTACAAGGACGCACGTAAATTCGGATGCAAAAAATCAGCAAGTTGTGACAAACATCTAACTACTTTTCAGACAATGCACATTATTAACAGCGTGGCAAAGCAACAACGGCTTTCTTAAAGCTAGCCCTGTATATTAACGTGCATTCTCCAACTTGTTCCAAGAAGTTTGTTATAAATATGTATTTACATTTATTGGAAGCACATCACACCTGACATTGTTTTATAGTTCATATTACATTGCATACGCAATCAACACAAAGCAACTTACAATAATTATTGTCAAAAGATGTGTTGCTTAAGAAGCGTAATAATATGTAAGCCTGTCTCATAATGACATCAAATTAAACATAAGAAACAAAAGCAATGTTGCAATGAAAATGTAGCGTAGACTATAGCTGATTACCGATTGCATGTATGACATTTACACTGTTTTTAGATGCATGCTAGTTCAAAAGGATCACACGATGGTACATTTTGTCTCTCTCAACACGGAACTACATTAATGTAATTTAAGCTTCCTTATGGAATACACATTGTAATCATCATGCCCTAATTGTCCTAATAGCCCTAGTGGTTAGGAGCTCTTCTTATAAGAAATACCAGTCTGCCATTCAGTCCCGCAACAACCCATCCAAGAAGCCATGCGCCAATACACATGAAGATGCCAGCCCCGTGACTTATCTCGACCCTCTCGGTAAATACTCCGAATGCTATCCCCATACAGATTCCTGAAAAAAAAAAATGTTTTCAGTAAAATTATTGAATTGTTTTCAACGTTGATCGAAAATTATTTCAAAATTAAAACATAATTATACAAGAATAATTGCTTGGATAGGTGCGGTTTCATTCAGCGTTTGATTGAAACAATGTATTGACCGTTTGCGATCGATATGCTTATTGCATGCTTATGATTTTGTTGACTTGAGAAACATTGCCAAGTTGATCAAATTCTCCTCAAGTTTATATTTCCGCGATGCGTTAATATTCGATATGTTCAAATAACAATATTTATCATTTGACTTCGATTTCAGATGATGCTAAAACAATATCAACATTTAATTTCAGTACACTACTATCATGAAAACACTCGCGAAATTTTATACAATTATGAGACAAAGTCAAAGGCGATGCAAATCCAAATAGTAAGTACTAATAACGGAGTAATACATAGTTATTAATATTATTTAATTGTTATAACTATGTTTGTGTAAATGTAAGTCTCATCGTAGTTTTATTATTTATACATATATACCTGTACGAGTTCGGTGTAATTTTAATTACCAAATAACTAAATGGCTGCATTGGTTTGGATAGTACTTAAACATGGACTACTATTGGAATGCACTACAGTTTACGAATAGTGAATTTCATCAATTGTTCAGGTCGTTGAGATCTCTGAATAAAATGATGTCAGGAAGTTCCTGCATGCGTTTATACTTCAAACAGCTGAACAACCAATTTTTTCAAAGTTATATATGTATGAATTTGATTACAAGTTGAGGATAACACAATTTTAGAACGAAC